>NJRP01000302.1:8122-20109 GCA_003063835.1 Aphaenogaster floridana
GCACGTGTAATATAAAATAGTGTGTGTAACACGTGCGAGTTGACAATTGTAAACTCGTGCGGGTGATCGCATTCGCCTTCTCCGCGCTCGTGTCCAATTGTCAACTTCCCGCACTTGTTACACAAAATAATTAACATGAATTTTCGGTAAATATGCATAAAACTGGTGTCATCTCCAATGATCTTGACCTTGACATATGTTGTCGGTTTGCGTATCGTAAATTTTATCCCCGCACCCTCGTACGTAACTAGTTTCCGCGCGAACGGAGACGTCGAAATGCCCTAGAAAACGTCTGTTTAAAGAGATTAGGTTGACCACGGTCCCGACTGACATAGGTTAAGTTGGGTTATATTTTTGCAGGGGGGATTTGGTGGGGGGCGCAGTCCCCCCCCCCAGTACACTCAATCATGTACTTAAATATACAAATATACAAATAATCGGAACCGTGGTCAATCGGGACTCGTGTATGTGTGTGATATTGATCACGGTCTCGATTGACCACGGTCTCGATTGACTACGGACTAGGGTAAATATATTACTAAATAGATGAGTCTCATATACACACACACTGACATAGGTTAGGTTGGGTCAGATTTTTGCAAGAGGGGTCTGGGGGGCACAGCCCCCCCCCCAGTACACTCAATCATGTACTTAAATATGCAAATATACAAATAATCGGAACCGTAGTCAATCGAGACCGTGATCAATATCACACACACACACACGAGTCCCGATTGACCACGGTCCCGATTGACTACGGTTCCGATTATTAATTGTATCTTTGCATATTTAAATACATGATTGAGTGTACTGGGGGGGGAGGACCGCGCCCCCCAGACCCTCCCTGCAAAAATCTAACCCAACCTAACCTATGTCAGTCGGGACCGTGGTCAACCTAACCTCTTGAAACAGACGTTTTCTAGGGCATTTTGACGTCTCCGTTCATGGTAATTATTTTTCAATACACAAAATAACTGCTATATTTCTCAAACTTTTTTAGTTAATAACTTTTTACCAAAAAACGAACGACGGCTAAAACCTTCTGAAGGTCACTCAAGGGGTGACCTTGATAACATATGTCAAGGTTAAGGTCATAGGAGGTGGATCCCTTGATCGGTATATTTACCTTATTTTGTACTGACACTGCCTACAGTGGTATTTTTTGCTTACCATTATAATGTAAAAAATTGTAAATCTGATATCTCAAATAGATTCGTTAAAAATCGGTTAGCTATCTTCTTCATATCTTTAATATATTTTTTTCTTTGCTTCTAGTTGTAGCATCCAACATACTGCAGCCATATTATAACAATAAACAGTTTTATGATAATGATGATGTCTCATAAAATAATATTTACAAAAGCATTTTCAAAAAATGTGTGAAACTTTAAAAATAAAAATAACATCTTTATCAAATAATTTCATTTATCATATCTTTCTGTTATACAAGATAAATATTAAAAAAATATAAATAAATATTAAAAATATAATTTAAAATATATGCGTACTTAAATATATTAAAGCCAAATATTTATTTTGGTATTTATTAATTAATAAATATCTATATATAATTTTTAAAAAATTATCGATGACCAGCCTATTGTGTTCTTTTCTTTGTAATAAATATATCTGAAAAAATATTGATTTATATAAATGTATGTATATGTACATTTGTTGTCTTTTAAAGAAGTTATTATGTCTTTAAAATATACTAATGAGAATAAATCCTAATTACATTCCATTACTACGAAATTATTAGCATTTCATTAAATTTTCACCTTTCCGCCATCAAGTTTTATATCGAAAAAGTTCACATTAAAAGTTTCAGATTTCTGTACTTCGAAAAGTTACAGAATTGCTAAACTGAGATACTCATATAATCACTAGCGGATCCTGACTATAATGGGAGGGAGGGGTTCGGAAAAATTATTTCGTTTGATATTTTTCTTTATTTCACGCTTAGCTTTTACTCCAGGATCAATGACGAGGATGTGGTGAAATTTTTGATCCATTTTTTTACTTTTAAAATTTTTTTTACTTTTTTACTTTTTTATTTCTACACATTTTTATTAATTTGTTTGTTTATTATTTAAATGAATCCCCTCGAGTTTGTTTTAGCCATTTCATCTAAAACATATTTAACAGATGGCATTAAATCCTTATAAAGATTCATGAGCGCCAATCCATGGGCGTCCGCGTCGATAGGCTTGCATTAACTGCATTTTATTATCTAGATTTTTTAAACGGATGTAGCAAAATTGATTTATTTTAATTTGGAAGGGGGGTTTTAACCCCAAAATCCCCTCTAGGATCCGTCAGTGCATATAATTATAATCATATAATCATATGCTCATATAATCATTTTATGAAACTTTCAATTGAGATAGGCAACGAAATTAAGATAAAAAATTAAAATTATTATAATAGATGGCTAAAGAATAAAACTATTTGTTCTCGCTGTTATACAAGATACTCGAGAAGAAGTGTCAAGTGGCATACCAGCTGTTGTTAAGGGAATTCATTATCGAGGGGGTAATAACATTGCGTGTCACGCGTGAAATTTTAGAGGCAAGACACAAATGGAAGAGCAAATAAAATATGATCTGTGCGTGGAAAACGTTTGTGAAACGTTAACGATATTATTTTTAGATTCTTTTTTATAGTTTCTCAGTTCTTGTGATAAGAAATAAAGAATAAAAATGTGCTTGTGTATTTTCTATCTTTTTTGTAAACATCAAGAATGCAATAAAATAATAAAATTTTATTTAATCCTAAATATACTTTATTTTTATCTGAATTTGAATTTCAAATTTTTTAATGCGCGTATGTGTTAAAATGTTTTATAAAGATTTTTTAATTTTATTTTTATATGTAGAATGATTAAATGGGAATAGAATTATGTAAAAGAAATTGTATAATTTTAAAAGATATTAATACCATTGATTATATCTCGAAAAAACGCATATAAAAATTTTGTTGCAAACATTATTCTTTAAAACTGTGAAACTTTTTTATTTGATATATATTTTCTAATATAACAAATAATTGAGATATTTAAAATTTATATAAAATAAATGGTTTACCTCATACGTTAATTGATATATAAAAAGACATAACTACATTTTTGAATGAAATATGCAAGTGTATATTATTGATGCACGATAGTATAATTATGCGCAAAGAACAGGATCATTAATCAATTTTTCTTCCCGTATATTTTACATATTCAAGTATCAATATGAGTGATAAAAAAACTGAATAGTTTATGAGATATCTCAATTCTGTATCAAAATATATCAGGATAAAGCATTTTGTAAACCATTGGATGATCTTATCCTAATACTTTTATATGCAGAATAATAAAGAGAATTTAAAATTAAACAATTAGTTATTTAAGCTCAGTAGATTGTCAGTGGATGATGTATTAACTGGAAATCACGGAACCGTTACGACAAAGAAATCGGCGTGCGAAGCAGGTTTTTCTTACGTTTCTCCTTGCGCATTTATGTATTGTCTTATTTATTTATATATATTAATTTAATTTAACGGCGCACTGAGGATGACCGTATTTAAGGTCGAAACGTTTGTCAACCAATTATTTATATGAAATTGTTTATATGAAATAACTTAGAATACAACATATTAGCACGTACATCTAGTTTGGCTCATCAGCTCTCTTGTTTTAAAGAGAATTTATTTAATATAAGAAAACAATACGGTTGTATTTAAAAAATAGAAACCATCTTGAAATCTCGGAACCTTTATCTGGAACGAAACTATGTTGATTACAGGATATCTCTTTTAAAACCAAGCAATATTCATTTTCTTTCAAGTTCTTTTCAAATGTATTGTTTCTGAAATATTTAACATGGACATTTGAAATAGGTCATACTGTATTATAATATATATATCAATATATATATATATATATATATATATATATATATATAGCATATTTTCGCACGCATGTGTAATATACTAGAATTATAATTATAAATTATAATTATATAATTATAAATTATGTAATTTGTATTATTTTATATTATATTTGAATAATTTGTATTATGTTAATAATAAACGACTATTACATATGCATCCTGAAGAAATTGATTTTTTAAATTTGGAAGGAAAGAAATATAAACGTGTACTTTATTTAATGTTTAACATAATTGCCTTGACATTCTATGTAATTTTGATAGAACCAGTAAAGAGTTGGAAGGCTTTCTAGAACTCTTCTTTCAAAATTTTTGTTGAAGTCCTCGATTTGAGTTCTTTTGGATACAAGACTCCATAGCTTTAAACCTCTTTTTTATCTGCAATTTTATTTTGGAAAAAAGAAAATAGTTTAGCCAGGACTAAATCTAGCGAATGAAGAACATAAAATACTAAAAATAAAATTCTACAATGCTGTTGAATTTGTAACAACATAACTGTTTTCTGATAGTTGGTTTCAATACACATAATACACTACATATATTCAATACTTTGTAACAGAGAGAGATATATAAAACTCCAAAAATTGACAGCTAGTTCCTCTTTAACGTCCCCCCACATTTTATTTACATCTCTGAAAAATGAATCAATTAAGAGGTATTTTTATTATGTTTATAGGTATCCGTTTCTCGATGGACGTTTCACGGGACGAAGTTAAGGCCCTGTCAGCTCTGATGACGTTCAAATGTGCGTGCGTCGATGTACCATTTGGCGGTGCTAAGGCCGGAATTAAGATTAACCCAAAGAATTATTCGGAACACGAATTGGAGAAAATTACCAGAAGATTTACATTGGAATTAGCGAAGAAGGGATTCATTGGTACGAGTTCAAATCAAGTAAAAAAAGAAAGAATAAAAAACAATAGAGAATAGCCCTTCCCTCAGTTTAACCGAGACTTCGATGAAGGCAATCTCTGATGTAACATCATCATAAACGTTTCGAGCGGAGGCGTGACGTTTGCGCGATAATTTTAGACATCGCTGAGAAGACGCGAAAACGTGTTAGCTCTACCACTGCTCTCGTAATGCTTATCACTATACAGAATTCACCGCCGTTATGTCACAAACCAAACGCGTTGCAAAAACAGCTGGCTACATGGTCTGATTATCATAAAGATTTATTAGCTTGTATAAGCTAATATGGCGAATAGATTTTTAAGCGTACTTTACTTACTTTTAAATTTTCATTTGCGTGACATATTTGTGCAAGAAAAAGGTAAATTGTGATAGCAGATATACAGATAACTGTGATAAATAATCGATACAAGATTAAAAATATGAAATGTGTAAACAAGTTAGTATCAAGTGTGTTAGTATCAAGTTAATATCAAGTTATACAAGATTGCCATGAATATAATTAACATTATATGAATTATTTATCTTGCATAGCTTGAGCAAGTTAATTATACCTACTCGTGACAATCTTGTATAACACTTGATACTATATATATATAAAGAAACATATATGCAGCTTCCAAACTGTTAGTAGAATCAAAAAGAGGTTGATTTATCTTGAAAAAATATCTTGGTTGATTTATCTTGGAAAAATCGAAGAGACTTTTTTATGTGATACTTTGTTTTTGAGATAAATGAGTAAAACTTGTAAAATTAATAGCATATCTAGGAAGATTTCATTTATCGACAAAACGGTTGCTAACATGCAACGTGCTTGTGCGCAAACTGTATCTGAATCTCAAGTTATTACGGGCAATAATGCTTGCAGGCAATCGCGGTATGTGCAATAGAGATTATTATCAATCGCTGTATGTGCAATTGAGATTGTAGGCAATCTGATTTAAGACAAACGGCGTTACTGATAATCGTTCTGTCGACACGAAGAAAACTGCCCTTTTTCTCCACGTATTTATACTTTTATAAGGCTGAATGACTTTTACCACAGAAGAGATTTGTTTCGACACAACTGACCAATTTAATTTAAATTAATAATTTAAATTAATATATCGCGAATCGCGACATTTTTTGACCATGGGTTTTGGTCCTTCTAAAGTGAGTGAAATTAATTTAATGTAAAGAATTTGTTGTGAAAAATTTTACCTCAGCCAGGATACATCTTGGATATTCCAGAATATTCCATCTCTTGTTTGTTGAATGACTTTCTTTTAACAATCTTGCGCATCCTATGTCACCAAAGTTCTCTCAACAGTGGCTATTAATGCATGAAAGTATCAATATTTAAAAGTAAAATAATAAAAGATATTTCAAGTTACCGAAAAAGTTATGTATATTATATAAAAATCACTTTTATTTTTTTAGTAGAAAAAAATTGCATCTTTTGGACATATCTTAATAATCGCTGATAAACTTGCATATAATACACGTATAAAATTTTTAGAAATTATTCAGGCTTAGAAAAGCGTGAATTTGTTATTTTGTTATTAATTTTTTATTTTTAGTTATTTTAAAACAAAACGTTTTATAAAAAAGTTTTATTTCGGTTTATTACATTCGGATTATTACATTTTCGGTTTATTATTTCATAAAATATCATTCTTTTTTTCGAATATATTCTGTAGAAACTAGAACTAGTTTATAGAAACATTCTATTGTGTGTGTTCTAACAAAATTTTAATATAATACTTTAAATGATTAAATGAAATTTTCTTGTGGATAATTCACATAAATAGTAATTAATAAATAATAATATTTAAATAAAAGTAAGACAATTTTTAATTATTTTTGAAACTATATTTTTATTAACGAAATGAAATTTAAATTTGTGATATTTTTTATTTTATTTCAAGATATTTCAGTATTGAATTTAAATAATAAAATATTGCGAGACTTTGTAAATTAATATTTCTTATGTATTTCTATATCTTTATATTTCTCAAAAACAATTCATTCTTTTCCAGGACCTGGAGTTGATGTTCCCGCTCCCGATATGGGTACTGGCGAGCGGGAAATGTCTTGGATAGCCGATACTTATGCAAAAACTATTGGCCATCTCGATATCAATGCTCACGCATGTGTCACTGGCAAGCCCATCAACCAGGGTGGAATTCATGGTCGAATCTCCGCTACAGGACGTGGAGTGTTTCACGGATTAGAAAATTTCATCAACGAAGCTAATTACATGAGCATGATCGGTACGTTTATGAATTGATTAGCTATTTTAATTTCCTATGTATCGTACGATATTAAATTAATTATTTATAAATTACAGTGTAATAAGATGCATTGTATGAATTATATAAATTATAATCTTCTTTAATTTTATTAAATGAGATATTATTTCATTACAAAGATTTTTTAAATCGCTAAAAAGAAAGATTTTGTATTGAAATCGTTGGAAATGTAAACCTATATCTGTAATCTAATATGATCTTATAGTATCTTAATATTTTATAGTATCATAAATAAAAGAGTATATAATAATTCGCAGGTACTACGCCTGGCTGGGGAGGCAAAACATTTATTCTCCAAGGCTTCGGCAATGTCGGATTGCATTCGATGCGATATTTACATCGCGCGGGCGCCACATGCATAGGTGTGATTGAACATGATGGATCCATTTGTAATTCAGAGGGTATTGACCCGAAGGTAAGCAACAATTATCTTCAGTGTAATTATCTAAATTTTTGCCACGAATTACACGACAGAATCGTATCGAAGACTCCGTTTTTTTTATGTATTGATATTTATTCAAAGTTGTGTTGCCACATGTTTCAGGAATTGGAAGAGTACCGCATAGAAAATGGTACTATCGTTGGCTTCCCTGGAGCCAAGCCGTATGAAGGCGAAAATCTCATGTACGAGCCATGTGATATATTTATACCCGCTGCCATAGAGAAAGTAATTAACAAAGAGAATGCCGGACATATCCAGGTAAAGATTATTTTCATATTGCATACGAAATTTATTTTGATATATCAAATCGTTAATTTTCTGATATGCTGCACGTATATCGAAAAAAAATTATATTAACATTTACATTGATATTGAATCAAACTTCACTTAATTGAATTACAAAGCATTATAAAATTATCTGATTTTCAATCAATTTCTTGACAATGTATTTTTATTTTCCATATTTTATGTACTATTTTGAAAATTATTGAAAAAGAACTGAGTTAACATACTATTTGTTGCATTACATTTGATAAGACAGAAATAATTAATGATTGATGAAGTCTTATATAAAAGACTTCAGACAATAATTAATATAATTATATTTTTGAAGGCAAAGATTATCGCTGAGGCTGCTAATGGACCGACTACTCCTGCCGCAGATAAGATTCTGATTGACAGAAATATCCTTGTAATCCCGGATTTATACATTAACGCCGGTGGTGTCACAGTTTCGTTCTTTGAATGGTTAAAAAATCTGAATCACGTGTCATATGGTCGTCTAACTTTCAAATACGAAAGGGAGTCAAATTATCACCTTTTAGGTATGTTAGATATCAAATTTGACATCAAGTTTGATGTACAAGCGTAGCCTTTGAAAAACATGATTTAAAAATTTATATTTGTAGAATCGGTGCAAGAGTCTCTAGAGCGTAGGTTTGGTCGCGTTGGCGGCCGTATTCCCGTCACACCATCTGAAGCCTTCCAGAAACGTATATCTGGCGCTTCCGAAAAAGATATTGTTCACTCTGGTCTGGACTATACAATGGAGAGATCGGCTAGGGTAAATAATTAGACTAATTAATATCTTATAAGTTAGACAAAGCAAAATCTCAATGTAAATATTCTTTTTTTCTTTTACATAGGCTATTATGAAGACTGCCATGAAATTCAATCTCGGACTCGATTTGAGGACAGCCGCATATGCAAATTCGATTGAGAAAATATTTACTACTTATTCGGAAGCTGGCCTCGCTTTTTAAATATTTTAGTCATTAGATTGTATGCAGCAAATTGTACTAACGATAAAGACAAAGTCAGTTTTTACCGTATAAATCGCAAGAGGTGACCTGGATTTATCATTTAAAAGATATTCACGAACCGTTATGCCAAGTCGTAAGGGGCAAAGTATTTAAAACTTGCGATGGAAGGATATCTCGTGCAGAATTATCACGTTCTGCATTGTAACGGTTTGCCTAGTTACCCATCTAGAGTCGCATAAACCGGATGTTATAACACCGTTAAGCAATAACAGTACGAAATAACGTCCAAAGAAAAGTCGATATTGACCTTTTTGTTTGTCTTTGAGATAGGAAAGGCCAGGCCCAATGCATTTTTATATTTCACTTTTTATGTATAAGATGCGAAGAAGTAATCGTTATATACAAAGCTGCCATTGAGATAATTCGCTATTTATAAATAGCGAATTGATAATTCGCTACTTTCCTCAAATATGCCATTTTAACGATATTACTGATATTGCACTTATATAAAATATTTATGATTTTATCTTATGACAAAGATGGCGGTTACTAAACAAAAAGACCGATGAACGATACATCGGGCCAGATATACAATGTTACGTGCAACATAATTGTTATACATATGCGATATTCTGTTAATAAAGATACTCGATTCTGAAAGTAAATTGTCTTACATATATACATGAATACATAAATATGTCGATTATGTAACTACATTTAATATATCATGTATATATTAATAGATGCTATCGTAACAAGTATACATAGAGTACTTATCGATTACATTTTGAAAGTATAAAAATAAGAAAACCGATAGATTATATGACTAACATCATTTTGTCGATTTAATTTGAATTGGTTATTGACCTCATACTTTCCGCCTATACCCTTGACGTGCCTTTTTATATCAGATATATATATATATAAGAAGGTGAGTTTATGCGCACGCCTGCAGGTGGCTTTTTTCTCACATACATTATTTACAGCAATGAATCGTGCACAAAATACGTACGTGTTTTACCTTATACAGTACGATTATTAAATATAATATATATAAAATGCGGTCGAAATATAGAATAAAATCTATTGAATAAAAGGGAAGACGCGATTTATATTGACTCTTCATGTTGAAAAACTGAAAAAAAAATATATATATAATATATATATATGTATATATTTAATATATATAAATATATATGTGTATATTTGCAAGTCCGCATACACATAGTTATATATATATATATATATATACATATATATATATATATATATATATATACCCAGATAGCAAAATACTAGCAGTATGCCAGCAATATGCCAACAAATCCGACATAATTATAGAGCAGATTCCTATCCACTGTGTCCTCTTTAAGCTTGGTTTCTGCCATTACGACTTGCCAACCATAATATAACAACAAAAATGCAGCAGAAATGGAGCATACTTTGCCATCATAATGTGATAATGCAGAGCCTGCTCGTTTTCTGATACATTTCTATCGATATTAGAAAAACAGCAGACTGTGCTCGGCTGTTGCTGAAATTCTATTAACATAATATGCAACATACAGTTTGCAATACATGCTCTTGGCAGGTTTGGCTATCTGGGTATATATATAACTGTATATGCAGGGTTGTATACTTTACTCGAATACACATACATATATATTTATGTCAAAAAATTTTAAAAACTTGCAATATCTTATCATTTTTCAAAAATTATTTAATGTAATACATACAAAATTTTTCGATTTTTTGACAAATATATCGATATACAGGATAGGAAGACCATATAAAATGTTACAAGTTATGTACCGAAGTGAATAATCTGTTGCTATCCACTTGTGACAATAAGAAAATTATTTTTTATGTTTTTGTCAGTTAGCTATCATATTGCATGAATGTATGCCTTTGTCGACTCGTATTGGAACAAATATTTATCTGCAACGGGTGAATTTTGCAATGAATGGCAATATCTACGCCAGTGGAGGAACGCAAGATTGTTAAGATTTTGTATAAAAAAAGATGTTTTAGAAATATTATATATTTCTTCGATAATAATCTTCTAAAGAATGAATTTAACTATAAAAGTCATTATAAAATACTTCTGAATATATATTATATATAACGCGTTTAAAAATTGTATAACTTTAAAACTAGAAGGGAGAATGTGCGGGATATTGCTGCGCAATCGGGTGAAAGATTTTCGTTCCGATCTGCAGTGGGTGAATTTCGCAACAAGATACGTCAGTGGAAGAACACGAGCATTAAAATTTTGTATGAAAGGGATATTTTAGAAATATTGTGTTATATATTTCTCTGATAATAATCTTCCAAAAAGAATGAATTTAATCATAAAAATAATTATAAAATACTTCTGAATAACGCGTTTGAAACTAAAAAGGAGAATGCGTGGGATATTGGTGCGCAATCAGGTGAAAGATTTTCGTTTCGATCTGCAGTGGATGAATTTCGTAACAAGATTCGTCAGTGGAAGAACGCAAGAGCATTAAGATTTTGCATGAAAAGATATTTTAGAAATATTGTGTGATATATTTCTCTGATAATAATCTTTTAAAGACTGAATTTAATTATACAAGTAATTATAAAATATTTCTGAATGACGCGTTTAAAAATTTATTATTTTGAAATCAAAGGGAAAAATGCGCGGCATATTGCTACGCGGGATGCGTTCGGGGAAATGCTATTAGCGCTGTTTAGCGCTAAAAGCTGTTCACGGAGCTAGAGGATAGTACTAACAAACGCAATCATGACGTCACTAATGGTAGTGTGCTACGTCATAACTGCACGCTACAAACGCTATTCCGAGGTAGTGTGATGGTAACGGTGTTTGCAAGCTCCGTGTGTGTGTTTGAAAGCTGTGAACTGCACATCACTGTCACGGGACACAATTGTCAAACGGTATCATTTATTATTTTATTATTATTCACATATTCGTATATAATGGACAATTGCGTGGAAATAAAGCTTCAGGAAAAATAATAATAGTAATATAATAAAATAATAATAATAATAAAACACAATAAAATATTATAATAATATATTATATTAGTATTATATTATACTTTTTTTATTTATTATAATAATATAATATTAAATTAAAGACGATATAATAAAAGCCAATGTG
>NJRP01000302.1:29650-39770 GCA_003063835.1 Aphaenogaster floridana
CGTTACCCGCGACGATCTCGCCCACCGCCACCGCGACGGATGGGAAAAAATGTAATCCATTCCGGCTACCCGGCGCCGAGTTCCCAGAGATGGACGAGGGATGGGTGAAGAGTGAACGACCTCTCGCATCGTAAATTCGTGCAATGTCTGTGCGATGTCCCGGCGAGTCCCCGTGGTGACGCGGAGCCCGGATGTTCGCGTGCCTGTTTGAATCGATGCGTGATTTAATCACCGCGTCACATGGTATACCGCGTCCGCGATAGAGAGCGGCGACGATCGGCGGTATCGCTGATCTGTGCATCAATCACTCTCCGTCTATCCAGCTGTTTTGTGTTAAACGCGGTGGTGCGCGCCTCGGAGTCGAATTAACGGAGTCGTTCTTACACGGAATCGTAAAAGTTTCCACCAGGTTGCGGCAATATTACAGTAAACATTTTTCGAGAGCATATAGTGGGAATCGCCGCGATAATTGTAAAATTACACGCGGCACAGAACGGTTGCGGAGGTATTTCATTGTGCGAGATTGCTGCGTAGCGCTCCCGCGTTATTGCCGTAATAAGACGCAACGATGTGAAGTGTCCATCTTCCGAAAGATCGTACAAGTCTAATTGGAAATAATCTTGTTAATCAATAACAATTTTAATAAAATAAAATCATACGTATTTGTTTCATTAATAATGTTATTGAATTAACAACATTATTTCCAATTAGATTTAATGCTGTTGATACAACATTTTTTTCCGTGTAGCTTATCGTAGTTTAGTTTGCAGTGTTTGAACGTAATATATTTGTAATAATGTAACAATGTTGTAAATGCAGTGGAGATATTTAATCGGACCCGGTAAAAAATTGTTCATATATAAACATATATAAAACTTGTATAAACATGTATAAACATATATAAACATATATAATTATGTATGAAATATGTCCATACATAAAATTTACATGTTTATATATGTTTATATATGAAAAATTTTTTACCGCAAAATGATTTGAAATTGGAAAAAAAATTGTGTCACTTTTTTAATACATACTTTTTCGAGCCAGAACAGCAAATTTAATATACTTAACACATTAATTATAATTAATTGTAATGTAATATTGTATATTATGTGATATAGAAGAGGAAGTTGTGTGCATGTTGTCTATCATATGACGCATAGACATATGATATGTTTATGCGTTATATGATACGTGTAATGATAAAAGATAGCAATTATTTTCTTAACAAAAAGTACATTTGATTCATCAAGATGTTCAAACCTTGATAACAATTTTCTGATTTTTCAGGTATTTTCGTGTAAATTTCGTGTAAAGACCCCGCGCAAAACATATGTAAAAAGTAGTTTCAGTCTAATTGTCTAAAAATGAGATATGTTGTAGTTTTTGACCTCCTGATCACAAATTCCATGCACTGAGAAAAAAAATTTGTTGAAAAACTAAAATATTTAGTCCGATATGTTCAACTAAAACATTAGTTGGTTTAACTGAACATTGGTTGAATTAAAAAGGTATAGTTCATTTTTTAATCAAGAATTAGTTAATTCAACTAATATTCAAGTAATTGTCAGTAATTGTGGGTAAAACCTTCGAACATGGACAGATTTTTTTGCTACAGGTGTTCGAAAGCGGCAATGTTAGATTCACGTACGCTGAAGATATACTAAATTGGTTCTTTCTCTAATGTACAATTTTTATAATTATTTTTTTAGTGATAAGATATTCCTGCATAAAAAAACATAAAAAGATAATCAAAAAATTAAACTAAAAATGAAAAAAAATAGAAAATATTGCCGCTTTCGAACACCTGTAGCAAAAAGATCTGTCCATGTTCGAAGGTTTTACCCATGGAATTTGTGATCAGGAAGTCAAAAACTACAACATATCCAATTTTTAGACAATTTGATTGAAATCACTTTTCCCATATGTTTTGTACGGGATCCATTAAAGTAAATTTGATTGTTATCTGGACTCCTTACTTGTTTCCTATTCATACGATTATAGAGGGAAAAATGAAGAGCTATTAGTCTCAAATACCAAATTTGAAAAAGTACTAATAAGAAGCGGAATAAGAGTTTTGTTTTGCCTAAAACTTTCATTATATCCAATGAATATAAGAAACAGCATAACATTTCTCTGCTATAAGCACAAGGACAATATTAACATTTAGATATTAAGGACAAGTTTAAAAGAAAGTAAAATTTATCTAAAAATCTAAAAGTATTAAACAAATTATATAGCACTTTATTACAATTACAGCACTTGATACTCGTAAAATAAAAACAAGATCTTTAAAGAGAGTTTCAAGAAAGATTTCTTAAATTTCGATAAAATTTTTAGAATTCTATAATTTTTTCTCTCTCTCTGCAGATAAAAAAAATTCCCCGAGAATTCCATATTTTTTAGATAATAAATATTTTGTGTTTTTTACATACAAGATAATATTATATAATGTTACATTATAATCAATTAAAGTTATTTAAGTTATGCACGTATATTTGCACGTCTATATGTATTTGTTATCTTCTTCAGATTATAATGAATCTGTTACGTAATATTATTGCTTATTTGCAACAACATTGTATTATCACTTATATAAAATAAATTACAATGTTGCAATCATGATTGTAATCCTTTTAACATTTTAAGGCAGACATTTTAATATTTTTGTAATCCGCGTTGTAACAACATGTATACAAAATCAATATTGCAATCTTGCGATGTAATTTCCACAATGTTTTTGTAATCCTTCTCTGCTATGCATATAGGACTAAAGGTTTCAGAAAAGAAATTTCTTAAACAATATTTATAATAATTATTAATTTTTTCTAAGTACATACATTTGTAAAAGAGATGAAGATCAATATAAAATCGAAGTATTCAAGCGCATTACATTTATATGTTGAAATACATTAATAATAAAATGTGTTATATATCGATGACGGATACGGAATATATGACAATGAAATATATCTTTTACGGAACTTTGTTTATCCAGGTGGCGAGGTTCGAATCGCGCGTTAATCCTACCGATATACCTATGGCGACCATGAGCAACAGCAATGGATCAACCATGCAGATTAACTCTCGGCCCGACGACATACGAAAGCGAGTTATTGGATGTAAGTTCTTTACAACGATAAAGCGAAACTAAATATAACAGGAGAATTTGCACAATGGAACTTATGCGTCATATTCTTTCAATCGTAAATAAGAAAGGAAGAATGTATGATATGTGTACAGTTTTTATTTTTGCTCCTTTATTATCATTTTATTTTATCAAATAAAATCTTTTCTTCGCCAGTAAATGGATAAAAGACAAAAATTTAATAACTTGGTTCGACCTGACTGGCCAGATGTATTATATAATAAGGCACTACGTTTTGATCATGGGTTTTGGTCCTTTTCAAGTGCGTTAATACAGTAGATTACCCGGTAAAAAATTTTTCATATATAAACATATATAAACATATATAAACTATACATAAACAGATATAAACATATGTAAACATATATAAACATATAAAATTATGTATCAAATATGTCCATACGTTTCTGAAACATTTCTGAAACTTTGAAACGTTTCTGAAACATTTCTGTTAAGTTTTGTGGTGTGTGGGATATGAGCAATTTTATGTATGGACATATTTGATACATAATTATTATGTTTATACATATGTTTATATATGTTTATACAGGGCGGCCCACGTAAAGTGTTACAAGCTGTTATCTCTAAAAGTATGCATTATAACAAAAAATGTCTTAGACAAAAGTTGCTTGGTTCTGAGGAGAAAAGAAAATAGGAATATTAATTAGATCTTGGGTGGCGTCGCCAAGGTCAGGACAAGACCACCTTGAATTTTTGAAATGGATCCCGTACTTTTTATTGCATATTCATATAGCTTACCTCGAGAGCTTTTCAAAACACTATAATAAAATATTTTTTCATTAAGTTCTTTTCGAGTTATAAGGCTTGAAAGTTACAGTACCGCCGCGGCGCCGTCGGCATAAAATATAAAATATCTCGTAAGCTATTAACTTTTTGATAATCATACATATTTTGATAATTACATATTGCGAATTGAATAATTGATTCATCTCATTTTTCTATGCATAAAAGTATTAAGATACGATTATCAAAAAGTTTATAGTTTACGAGATATTTTATATTTTATACCGACAGTATTGTAACTTTCAAGCCTTATAACTTGAAAAGTACTTAATGAAAAAATATTTTTTTATAGTGTTTTGAAAAGCTGTCGAGGTAAGCTATATGAATATGCAATAAAAAGTAGGGAGTTCCATTTAAAAATTCAATATGACCTTGTCCTGACCTTGGTGACATCACCCAAGGTCTAACTAATATTCCTATCTTCCTTCCTCCTCAGAACCAAACAACTTTTATCTAAGACATTTTTTGCTATAATGCGTACTTTCAGAGATAACAGCTTGTAACACTTTACGTGGGCCACCCTGTATATGTTTATACAAGTTTTATATATGTTTATATATGAAAAATTTTTTACCGAGTAAATAACAAACATAAGATTATGAACTGTGCCCAAATAAATCATAGATACATATGTGAGTATAATACTTAGAGTATTATACTTAGAGTATTATATTACATTTTGATGTAAACAGACGTTATTAGTGAGCCTCTATGGCATATAACTTTTATGATATTTTATTATTTTATGTCTCATATGTATCTATGATCTATTTGGGCACAGTTCATAGTCTTATGTTTGTTATTTAATCTACTGTATTAACGCACTTGAAAAAGACCAAAACCCATGGTCTAAACGTAGTGCCTTATTATATAATACATCTGGCTAGTCAGGTCGAACCGAGTTATTAAATTTGTTGTATCTTATTTTATATTTTTCTTTATTTTAATTTATTTTTTACAGCAGATGAGTGCGTATGAAGAAATTATGCGTTTCGTGCAATTTGTTTTATCTTTTATTTTTATCCTTATTTATTTTTTCTTATTTTTCCGCTTGTTTCATTTTATCGTCTTCAAATTATTCTGGAAAATATAATTGATAAATATTATTATAAACGTCATTTTTGCTTCACGAATGTAACTATTGGGCAAAAATGCGCGTGACGTACGGACAAATTCTCATCGTTCTTAGAATTTTTCGTTCTTGGACGTTATAAATGTTATTGTTATTGGACAAATTTCATAACTATCCTTCATGGTTTGTCCAAATATATAAGATAATATAAACTAAAGCATTTTATTATTACCACTAAAAGAAGACTTATGCGTTGAATGAAAGTGATCGTGACGTACGGACGTACGTTGTCCAAATTTGTTCTTAATAATATGCTTTATATGAAGACCCGGGGGGAAAAACAAGGAATGTCAGTTTTATACTTTTGAGTAAAATGAATTTTAAAGTTTGTTATTTCCCCTATATCCGAATGTTCTACCTTCATTTTTTCACTGATTAATACAGTTTTTAATCCAAGATGTACATTGTAGTATCATTGATGTTTGTAGTATCTCTTAAACGCTACAAAATGACGTGCTCGCGCGACCATATCTCATTTTTAATAAAACTGACGTTCCTTATTTTTCCCCCTGGGTCTTCATATTATCTTATATATTTGGACAAACTACGGAGGATAGTTATGAAATTTATCCAATAACAATAACATTTATAACGTCCAAGAACGAAAAATTCTAAAGAACGATGAGAATTTGTCCGTACGTCACGCGCGTTTTTGCCCTATTAATGATTATTGGCGTACGAGCGTATACGTGGCGGAAGTCAGATGAAGGCTCATAACGGGTTATAACATCGTTGTTCAACCTTAAGCTCGAGAAATGAATTATTTCGTGAGTGTAAAGAAGGTCATGCTTTATATGTAGCCGAACTTCAACATTGTAAATCGCAATAGTCCGCCGATAATTTTATCGTCGGTCTTATTATAAAGAGACTAATAGAGTTTGAAGCTGCTTATCTCAAAAGTTATATTGTAAAATTTGAAGAATATATATATATATATATATATATATGTATATATGTCATTTATATACATATAATGTATATATGATATAGCTATGTATATATGATATACTTTTAATAAGATATCGATATAAGCTATAGGATAGTGCTAAATTTCTCTTCATCGTCGGTTTCATATTCGAGGAACGAATGCGAAATCGTACGTTTATACGCCCATCAAGCTGTAATTATAGACTGTCGACGAAAATAGCAGCTATATTCCCACTGAAATTCAGGCTATTGGAAACAGAGCGTCGGTATTATCGTTTCACAAGATGCCTACGAGAAGTGGTGCACATTAACTTACTATCTGTATCTTTCTACCTTTTTTGCATTTCAATCCAAGAATTCTCATAACTGTGTCACATAATTTTTAGATCATGATAAAAGCGTTCCGATTTTACCGTATCTCGGCTGTCAGTGATCAGTAATGATCGCATCACTTTGGCCAAATATAGTAAGTGGAACAATCGGCTCTGGGGGCAACTCGCGTTTCAAGTGAAAAAATCCGCGCATAGACAGTCGATCTTGGCCGAGCCGATCTTTCCGCATCGTCAACCACTGACATCCCGGATATACAGGATGTCCTGAGACTCGATGTGCTTCGTCATAGATTTCTTGGTCGATTGTTTTCTTAAATTAATTTCTCTTCTACGAACATACTAACATACCAGAATGCCTGTAGTTTATGAGGTGTTTACCAGTAAAGAGTTATTGATTAACACACACATACACGCAAAATAAGTTTTAATACTGAAAACCGATGACAGAGTCAGATTCTTCAATCAATTTTAAATGGCCTTTTGTTCATATTTATTATTTCAAAATTTGAGATATTTAATATTAATAATTAGTAACTTGACAGATGATGGGCATGATTCCGATAGTATTATTGAAATACGTGATATGTAATAATTGTTTTTAATTAATTAATTAATTAATTCAAATTTGTAGTAACACGCGAATAAAATAAATTCTAGATTGCGACAGCTTTGTTTTCAAATTATAAACATTATTAGATATATATTAAAAAATATCTAACAATAAGATAAAAATATGTAAGATATAAAATTAAGAATATTCTAGTCTCTGACTTTACCAAACATGATTTAATTTAATTTAACGCAATTTGATTTTTTTTGTTAATTATGTAATAGATTGAATTAATAATATTAAATTAACTCAGTTAATTTTGACTTGCCGCTGCAACATTTGGTTTTTACTGTCGTTTTTTATACGCACTTATAATGGTTTCAAGAACTATCCTCGTGTCTCACATCATCGAAGTTATGGAAGTCGGAATAACCTATGATTTTGTTCGGTATTTTTATTGAGGTAAATCGGAGTCTAAATTAATCGAAGAAAGTGTTACGGTGGTACACCCTCTACGTACAAGTATACGTGAACTTGGAACGCATTAGCATTCACCTTGTACAGCTTTACTTTCTATAGACTCGCTATAAGCGCGCACCGATCGGTCTCGACGCGGCTGATTGTACTCGCGAAAATAAGTCGAATGAAATATCCAGAGCGGAGACAGAAATTATCTAGAGGCTGGCGACGAACAATATCGCACAAGTACCTTATTTTCTCCGAAGCGACGTGTAGTGCCGCCGCTATCGAGCAATTCTCGATACACTCCTGATAAGCTTTCGCTTTGTTGTTTCGACTTTCGCAATTTGATCGGACAGTGATAAGCATCGAATGCCTAAGTAAATGCCAATTCCGACGACGATCTAGCACGCACGGCAGTTTTACATGGTAATATATAGAAACTGCGGAAAAATTAGCGCGTTTCCTACAAATTGTAAAGTTTCAGAAAACCTGAAAATATAAAAAGTTACGGCATGATTTCGATAACTTTGGCAATACGAACAATTGTTTCTAGATACGCTTTTGTAGAGAAAAAAATGTGAAAGGTCCCAGAGTGTGTTATTTTTAGCTTTCTTATTATAAACATTATTAAATGTAATATTAGAAGAAAAGGCCAAAAACAGGCAAATAAGGTGTGCTGTTAAAACAGTTTTATTCCAACACAATCATTGGATTAAGACGGTATTATACGTTTCAACTTTACTTAGTCTCTTCCTCAGTCGTCGTAATAAATAAAATAAGTAATTAAGAAAGTTCATCATTAAATTAAAAGTAAATATAAATATAAAAATAGCAGTTGTAGCAGAACCATAATGAGGTCTACAAAGTTTACAAGTCAGTCATTAAAAATATAAATAGCAGTATTATATATAATATAATATATTCCCTTATAGAAATGTATCACTAGTGAGTTAGTGATTAATTACTTATTTTGAGTACTTAAATTACTGATGTACAGTAATTTTTTTTTCTTGTGATTCAATTACTGAGCTTGTAGTGATTATAAGTACTTCAATATTGAAGATTTCAGTGATTAAATACTGCTAATATTTAACATTATAATTATTGAAATATTGAGGTATAATACTGCATCATATGCAATTATATATTTTTATAATATTTTTATATTTTGCATATTATGTTATATATTATTTTCTTTATTGTTTTTATATAATAAAAAGAACTATGGCCGGTATTCATAGTCCGTTCTTATTTTAAGACCGTCTTAAGTAATGTCTTAAGACGCTAATACGGTTCTGTGATTGGTTTATGACATCTTAAGATTGAAACGATCTTAAATATAAGAACTTATGAATACCGGCCTATGTCTTTCTTAACACATAGTCGTGAACAGATCCTGAAGGTAGATGTTCCCGTTTGATCATGAAGGTTAAGCAACGGTGGACATGGTGAGCAGTTAGATGGGTGACCGCTTGGGAAGATGTTATTATGAATCACCGATAGAAGTACTTGATAAAATCACTGGTATTGATGAAATACTGAGAATTCTCAGTATTTGGACGAAGTACTAGCCAAAAAATTACTGAAATACTGCCAGTATTTAATCACAGTATTTTCCCCAATGATTCGCAGTATTAAATTTCTATAAGGGTTGCTTTGCAAATACGAGCTGTTATTCTTTATTATTATTAAATATGTAAAAATATGAGATATTCTATTATATAGGATAGAAGACTGTCAACAATTCGAGGAAAACTAATTGTAGCAACATTTGATTTTTACTATTTCCAGTATTTATAGAACTTTCCGGAATTGTCTGAGATTGCGGAATCCTTATATTGCTTGAGTTATCGAAATCTCTTCAAGATTACTTTTTTACAAATGTTTAGTGCGAATTGTGAAATAAAATGCCATTTTTTGGGAAGGAGATTATGGGATTATCCATAGTCGGTGCTAAGTGTATTTAAGACCGTTTTAAGCACGATCTCAAGATGCTATACAGCCATTTTATTGCGGAATCTTAAGTCCATCCAAAACACTCGACTTAAGACGATCTTGAATATAAAAACCAATAGGGTATTATAACGTTTTTCAAAAATATATTTTTTTAAGTTCATACCCTATTTAGTTATTAAAATTTTTTCCGTTTGCTTCAAAACGTCCAATTTGTATTATTTTTTAATTATTAAAAATATCATAGTTTGAAATGCTACGAAAACGCGCCATATTGGCGCCGTAGCCGCGTGACGTCACTTCGTTACTGTCGTACATGTCAAGCCATAGGAGTTTGTACATAAAACAGTAAAAATTTATGTTAAAATAAAGATATGGAGAAAGTACGAGCCTACCGACGATGCTTTGTGCCACTGTGTAAGAACACACAAAAAATAACACCAAGCAAAGTATTTGTAAGTGTACCACAAGATAAAACTAGACGGCAACTGTGGTTCAAACTTGCTCGTTGTGTGAACCAACATCCTCGAATTATTATTGTTGCAAAGAGATCATTTTAATGTAAGTGTTGCATTAAACAATTTTGTAATTCGTTTTATTACGGATTGAAATAAAATAATCGCATTCTAAAATATACATATAACTGCAGATGTGGAACAATATAAATTAATTAATTTGAATATTTTGGTACATATTTAATAAAGTTTCTTGTTATGTAATATACTTACGCAGATGTTTTTACTCCTCGCATTTCTGCAGCATTAAAGCGATCATTTTCTCTTATTTAAGGGTTTTTTTTTAGAAAATTT
>NJRP01000302.1:60928-72034 GCA_003063835.1 Aphaenogaster floridana
TAGAGGCATCATATTATATTTTAAAAATCATATAATTCCATTTAAAAAATCAAAGGTCACCTGCAAATCTCCGAAACGCCTTCACCTAGAAAAATTTCGTTCGACCTATCTTATGTCCCCTTCGAAGTCACAAAACTTTTGTATAAAACATTTTTCTCCAAAATGCGTTGTTTTCGAGATATTTTAAAGTTTCAGGTTAAAAAACTCACCCTGATTTTAGTATAATAATATTTATCTCAATATATAATTGTGCGTGTGTATAAAATGATAACAATTATCGCAAATTTCGTAAAGATTTGTACAATAACAATAGCGGCAATAACAATAATAATAAATTGCAATTTTTCATGATCTTATAGTAAAGATGTACGACTACCGGTTCAACTGCAGCGAGCTATGGCGGCGGAAGCTGAAGCTGCACGTGAAGCTCGCGCTAAAGTAAGACGTGAATATATAATCTAGGGAAAAAATATATATTATCTATATCGCAGAATATCCGCAATCTTATAATTACTTTACCAGGTGATTGCCGCAGAAGGTGAACAGAAAGCCAGCAGAGCTCTGCGGGAAGCGTCGGAGGTCATTGGCGATTCACCGGCTGCCTTGCAACTCCGATATTTGCAGGTAATATAAATATTATTTTGTGCATGTGTGCGGAGATATCCTTGTTAATATATTGACCGAACATGTTGTTAATAATTAGACATTGCCATCATTATCCTCGTACCGTTTCACTTTTTTACGCTTTCCTTTTAATTTTAGACACTGAATACAATATCGGCGGAGAAGAACTCTACCATTGTGTTTCCGCTGCCAATCGATATGATGACATATTTTATGAAAGCAAGGGAATAATTGCGTGAAAGAGAAAGAGAGAGAGAGACAGAGAAAGAGAGAAAAAAAGAAAGAGAACGTGCGTCATGTTTCGCAGGATATAACGACCGAAAAGAAGAATAACAATTCCTTTGAGGCTCCTTGAAGGGTATCTTGTTTTACGATTTATTCGTATATTTGACACGCTTGTGTATTACATCTTGACGATAAAGAGTTGCCAATATTCGACCAATCTCTGACAATTTCAAATTTAACAGGCTGTAATCGTAGGAATGATTACTTGTAACGTTGCATGTGTGATTTCGTCGCACAGAATTAACTCGGAGGCATTCTATATGGTATAGACTGAAACACATATTTTTGGAAAATCTTACAGGGTTATTTTATACATTTACATGCTATAAGGAGTAGCGTTTATAGCATGTATATAGAATGTAATTGAACGACGTCAATATTTGCGTATATTCGGTCCATTTTTGGCACGGCAATAATTTCATTTGCGTCAAGTATGCATTTGTAATTAAAATTCAAATGGTGAAACACATGTAATGATTGAAAATCAACTAATCCGTTCATCACAGATCTCGCACTGCCACTAATGCCAGACTTGTACAAAATGCGATCAATTTCACGATATTAATCAATCGATCGATCGGTATCAATTCGTATAAACGAAATTTATTTAGTACAATAATTATTCGATATAAATGTCAAGAAGCGGTTTTTTCTATCCTGTCAATTTTGTGATATGCGACAACATTGAGCTACTATCACCTAATAATTAACAATAGAAACTGTTTAAATCTTGCCTATTTCGCTTACGGTACTAAATTACGTTTGTCAAATAAATTCATTTTATAGTATATATTCCTTATAATAATTTTATACTTTGATCATGTGGTGCTATTTAAACGCTTATCGCTAATACTGGTAATATTACCGCGGGCGCTTAAGTGTTAAGAATAATGAATTTTACAGTCATTAGACATATTTATACTTTAGCGGCCTGTAATAATTGCTTGGTCCAACATCGGCAACTCTTACTAGCGATATATTTATACATTGTTTACTCAATCACCAACGCTTTGATATTCTTACAGTTATCTTGTAAAAAGAAAAGAAAAAATTATCAGATATATATATATATACATATATAGATGATCTCGAAGAACGTTCAGTATTATTTATTCAATAAAATACAAAATTGAATTGGATTAGTAACTATTCGCTAAGAGCACGTAGAATAATTAAATAATAATCAAATCATCGAAAGATACGTGTGCATCTAATAACATTTTCGTTTAGTAAATTTGGTCGAATGTCTGTTTTATAACTTCTTTATTTTGTGTTGTAAATATTTTCAATGCTCATAGATATTGTAAGGGGGATCAAATTTTCACGTTTTAGCATTAGCTGTTCAAAGGCAAATGCGAATTACATAATGTACTGAATTATACCAAATGAAACGATGGAAGAATTATTGTATCGTTTTAAAAGACTCGTAAGAAAATTTTATTGTAACTGTGATGATTGTTAGATTGTAGAATAAGATTAGTTCATTTAACATAACATTTTTAAAGTGAACTGATCGTCGTTTCTCTTCCGCGTATACAGGATGATTCAGACAAAACGTTTGTTTCGTCGAAAATATCGTATTCTTGACCCATTCTGAGACGATTCTTTTTCCTCTTTCAAAATTTTGTCCGAAGCTTAGTTTTTGAATTATAAAAAGAAATAATCTGCGAATTACGGATCGGATACAGAAGGTAGGCAATAGCGGCGCAACTTATATACTGTCAGACGCGGGCGCTTCCCTGGTGAAAAAAATTCTCATAATATCTTATAATATTTTTAAGAATTTATCATGTTTTAAATTTATAAAGATGTCATAAAAAATATCTTAAACTTTTTCAAATTTTATAAACTTTCTTCAGAAATTATAAAATGAGAAATCTTAGAAATCTTAGAATATTTCAGAATTCACATACATGAAGAATTCTAGAAAAGACGTAGATTTTCTCAGCACTTCTGAAAAGTTCTTCAATTCGTATAAAAAATTTGAGAAATTTTCTAAAAAGGTATAAAATTGTACAGAAATTCTGAAAAATTCTGAAAAATTATATGACGAATTCTAAGAAAAATTTTTACCAGGATTATCAGCTGATCGCAGCAGGCAAGCCACATTTAAGCGTCCGCGTTTGAATTGCGCCACCCTTGCCTACTTTTTGTACCCGACCCGTAATATGAAAACTATTTCTTTTTATAATTTAAATATTAAGCTTCGGACAAAATTTTGGAAAAAAAAATTATCTCAGAATCGAATTAAAAATACGACATTTCAGGGACAAACATTTGTTCTGAATCATTCTGTGTACTTTAAAGGCGAGGGACAGTATTTGAACAGCGTTAGAATAGAAAACGTTTTGATTCGTAATACGTAAAACGATAATGAGAAATAATTGTGTAATACCGTTATACTGTTAAGCGATAGAATTAACGTGGATTTAACGTTGTTCCTCCGATGTCTGATAACTATAATATTATAACAACGCAGTGTCTCACGAAATTGACCAAGCATTTAAAAAATTAAAAAAAAAGATTTAGAAATCTATTATTTTAGAGAAACATATTTCATTTGTACCTTTCTAAACAAGCTGCAAAGCTTGTTTTTATATACTCTTTTTTTCCTTCGTGATGGGACCAACATATATAGAATCATTTTGAATATATGATGAAAATTTTGAATATTGTAACTCTAATTATAATTATAATCTAAAACTAAACATTTTTTGAAAGAGTCTTGAAGATTTTGAATATTCTAAAAGTTTGGAGAGTCTTGAAAGTTGTGAATGTTTTGAAAGTATATCTTTTCTTTTATAATGTTTTACATTATTTAACATACACAATCCACTCTATTTTATACACAGCCAGATTATGTTATTTTTAAGATGTTATTTTTAATTTTTTAAACATTTTAGATATTCAAGCTTTTAAAAAAATATTTTTTAGACACAAATTCAAGGCTGCTTAGAATTTGTAGTTTCGAATAATATCCAAAAGCGATCGGAATTTTTACATAATCGAGTTCGAAAACTTACAAGGAAAGAGTTAATATTCAGACGCCCATCACTACTTCTCCTCTCTCTTTATTATATATAAAAAAAATTATGAGCTTTTTAAGACATTTGATCATTCTTTGATGGATAATTATACATGAAATAGTATCGCGTCTTGATGCATATCTTCTGCATACATATACAGGGTGTCACTCGTTAAATTTAAAAGAATTTAATAGGGAGTATGAGAAATCCAGATAAGAGTAACTACGAGTGACTTGCTTGAACGAATGTTGAATGTACGATTATTTTTAAATGATAAATGATTAAACAGTTAGCCAATCATGAGTTCTCGTTTTCTGCGTATTCAGGAACATAGCAGTGGCATAATTATAAACGTAGTGTTACTAGATGAAGAGACTGAAACTATAGTGAATGACTAACTTTCATTATTTATTATTTAAAAATTGTTCC
Source organism: Aphaenogaster floridana (assembly GCA_003063835.1). Classification (NCBI taxonomy): domain Eukaryota; kingdom Metazoa; phylum Arthropoda; class Insecta; order Hymenoptera; family Formicidae; genus Aphaenogaster; species Aphaenogaster floridana. The sequence continues at coordinate 65,293 of NJRP01000302.1, forward strand.
GTCTTCAATATTAAGTTCAAACATAATTACTCTTATCTCGACTGATACCTCTTATTATTGTCTCTGATCAAATTCTTTTGAACTTGATGCAACCTGTATATATATCATATATCATATGTATACATAATATATACATATATACGCACATATACTTGCGCGCGCGCATGTATGTGTACGTTTCGTCATGCTACAAATATTAGTGAAGTTTTATGCTTTCTAAGAATAAGATGGAGCTATCTCCAATTTTATTAAATGTATAAATGCATGTACACATTTATAGCGTTGATTTAAGTTACATTATATCTCCCCCTCCCCTTTAATCAGTCTACCAATTGCAGACGTTAATGATGCAAAGTTTGTGAATATTATAAATGTTGTAATTGTAATATTTTACCGCTATTATTCTATGTAATTGATCGATTAATTACAGTAGCACGATAATTTTTATCGACGATAATATTTACCGTCCCATTTTTATAGTCCGTAATATTTTATCGAATATTGTACTTTATCATCGATTCTATATAAGTACACAATAACTATTAAACATTTGGAAAGATGCGTTTCTCTTCTCAAATTCGTTCTTTAATGTACAAGAATATACGTGATATGAATATATATATAAAAGAATGTTTACGCACGTTGAGAAAGATACGCATACTTTTTCATTTATTCGCGACGGCACATTTATATAAAACTAAGTTACCAGTTGCTTTTTAAGCGAACTCTTCATACGTCAACATGGTTATAAAAAATATGTGTGTTAAAAATTCCGAAATAAAAATTGGAATTCTGTAAACTTACGCTTCAGCCCTTTTATTATGCCCTTTAATTATACTTGAGAAGATGGCCTTTATTTTAATTTTGTTGTGCACGGTTGTTGCACGTAATTAAGACAGAAGCCTCTATTTCCAACGTCGCCGGGTCCCTCGGTGCTATCCGTGTGAAAAATTAATCTGAACGGCTTTACGGTACCTAAAAGAATAATTGATAAAGAAATGAGTATAATAATCATTTACAAAAGCAATGGCCGAAACGTAGTGACTTTTAAATAAATTTGGCCAGTTGTGTTGATATATTTGTAATAAAACTTCTCGTTAATTATTTACAAAATAAAAATAAAAAATTATTTTAATATTTATGATCCTCTGAACTCTGAAAATCTTTCAAGATTAGATTTATATTTAGTTAAACGTTAAAGATAATTCTATCTTTAATTATCTTAGGTTGGTTTTAAGAGTATTCCATATAGGTTTATTTTAAATACTTATAGTATGTTAAATATTTAATCTTCTTAAATATTATATGCTTTTATCGTAGAAAAAAATGTTTTAAAATATTTTAAATAAATGTTCACAATTTTAAGAAGACAATATGATGCATACAACAAATGTTTTATGTAGGTACATGTGTTTTGTGTGTGTGTGTGTGTGTATCAATATTCATATTTTTTAAAATAAAATAGTAATTTTTTTATAATTAACAAAAATAGGACTCTCAAGATTAAAAATTCATATATAAAGATCAGGCAATGAGAGTGCAGCGCGGTAGGTACTCGGTGCGCAAATAATTCAACTACGTGGCTTATTCATTATATTAAGTTTAATGTATTAAAAAATACGAACGTTTCGGCTACATTTGGAGCCATCCTCAGTGAGATGAAACATAGTAAAATCCAAATCGAGATCCCGACGCTCATGGGACCAAGAGGGGGGGTCAATCCATTCCAGTGTCCATTCCCAATCAATCACCGTGATTGGATAATCAAGTGACGATTAGAAAACGTTAATTGCGGCCTAGGTTTAGAAAGTAAAATTGACAATTTTTGTTTGGGAATGACTTAAGAGATTAAAAAGATAACTCACCCCAAATAGCCATGATTTGGATTTTACTATGTTTCATCTCGCTGAGGATGCCTCCAAATGTTGCCGAAACGTTCGAATTTTTTAATACATTAAACTTATAGCGTTTTTCATTGAAAGATCTGGTGCGCACTGAGTGCGCACTAAGGCTTGTTTATAATCTGTTATTAGAGTAACTCCGGTATTTACGCCACGCGGAGATTTACGCCGCAGAAGTCAGAAAAAATAGAAGGAGTAAAGATAATTTGCTCGCAACCACTCTGTTATGTGTCTTTATGTCATATATTAGTATTGTGTTGTGATTTCAGTTCTTTACTGTTAATATTAACGAAACCATCGTAAGTTGAATCGATTTCTCAATGTATTAAGTAGCGCCGATCGTGTATTACGACCTACATAAAATGATTACTGTAAGGAATGTAAAAGGCTTAATGGTTATTTCACGGTACATAAGTGCAGAGGGATAGTAAAGGATGAATACAGCAAAATACAAGTGTATAGCTCTTGTATTCTTTGTTTAGCTTGATATCTTGTATATCCCACCTGTTTGGGATATACGGCATTTTTAGCGTGCGGGATTTATGCCGTAGCACAAACGCTCTATAGTCATAGAGTCCTAAAAAGTAGAGAGACGCGAACTTGTTCCCACTTCCTGATTAGTGGTTAATAGCTAGAGTCCTAGATTATCAGAGAACCGCGACCGGCTTATGTCAGTATCGCAATGAACTCTGGAAAATATTAAAAATGGCGTCGTTTGCAGACGGATCATGGATACCGCCCTCACAAAGTAATGGAAAATTATGCTTGAAGGAATTGTATCAGTTGTTTAGAGGGAGTATTATATGCAAATAAAATGTTCAAACTTACGCATAACACAGCTGTCCGTATAGAATATTAACAACAATGTCGCCCATTGGTATTATAAATGGCTGCCGAGTCATTGTGTTTGCAATAGCCAATCAGAACTCGTAACACCGGTCGCGCTTCTCTTATAATATAGGACTCTAGTTATAGCCACCAATCAGGCCCGCAAAGATGCAAGATTATTATTATGTTTTGTGTATTTGTTTATTATTTTTATACTCTAATAAACTTTTTACACACATTTATAAGTTATTGTATATCATTTTATTGCCTTATTATAAAAATTATTTGTAAATTTTTTATAAGGCGTATATCCTACCTATGAATAGTCATATATGCCACCCCTATGGGATATATGGCAAAAATGCAAGGGTTTCTAACAGTTTTTTTGTTAAATACAAAGAATATAAACATTTCATATTTCTAATTTTTTTTATAGTAGTAAAAAGTATATAAAGTATTTATTGGTATAATTCATTTGCTTTAAACATAGTAAATAGTACTTGATAAATTAAGTTTTCCTTAGGTGCGGCGTATACATATACCGGAGTTACCCTATATTTAAGATTGCTTAAATCACGTTCAAAAACTTTTTAACTATTATAATAAAACAATCTGTATGTGTGTGGATGATGTACAGATCATTTTACTGAAAAGTATTTCAAAAAATATTTAAGATCGATGATTTGTAAATATCAAAATTGATTAAGAACAAGCCTTAGTGCGCACTCAGTGCGCACCAGTTTTCCCAATGAAAAACGCTATTAATATAATGAATAATCACCCGGGAAAAAATTTTCATATATAAACATATATGAACATATATAATTATATATGTTTGTCCATACATGTTTTCCTTCTCTTGTATAATCTCTATTTGTATATATAAGAAAAATAATAATAAAAAGAATTTAAAAATAATTAAAAGGATAATTTCCGCATTGTTTTTTTAAAAATAAAATTTATTTTGCGGAAATTATTCTTTCAATTATTTTTAAATTTTTTTATTATTATTTTTCTTTTATATATACGAATAGAGATTATACAAGAGAAGGAAAACATGTATGGACTAATTTCATATTTAATTATATATGTTTATATATGAAAATTTTTTCCCGGGCAACATAGTTGAATTATTTGCGCACCGAGTACCGCGCTGCACTCTTATTGCCCGATCTTTATATATGAATTTTTAATCTTAAAAGTCCTATATTTTTGTTAATTTTAATATACGCTGGCTGAAATTATGCGTCATATTTCGATATTATTTTTTAATTTTATTTTGATGACCTTTGGTGATATTCCGGTCAAATTTATGAAATTGTGGATTAATCATCAAATATCCATTATTAGAAATAGAGTCCGAATTATATTTATCAAATTTTGTATACAGAACGACATCGTGCCTCAACATTTACAATTTATACATAACACCAAACTGAACTTTTCTCGTTTTAGCTCAGTGAGTAATTGCGTCTACTCAGAATGGAACTTAATGATGCCTTTAAATCTGTCAATCATTCTCAACGAGAAATACTTCATCTCGTAAGGAAGATCTCATTACATATTCCGACCCACATCACTGAATCCTTTTTTGCGAGACAAAGACAATACTTAGGGTCCTTAAATAATTACGAATTTGACAAAATGGATAAAAAGATTCGCTGGCTTCTACTTAAACACAGGAAAAACATTGAAAAAGATATCAAACCAATTCATTACTTCTGTAAAATACTTTCGCACAACCCCGTTTGTCCTTTGTCATCGTCACCACCTGAAATCAATTCCCCTGTCTTTTCGTTCTCCCCGATCACCCATCCTCCTCCGCAACATGAAATCCTTGAAGTGTATATAAATCCAACTTCTTATGCTAACCAAAACTTAGGTTCATCTCTTACAACCATTAGAAAGGAATGGTTCGCTAATCTATCATCCATATCTATTCCACAAGAAATACAATGTCTATTGCAATTGGGAGAAAATTTCTCTCTACCTTCGAACAATCCTACCAAAACGATTATTGAATTTATTAAAAGTATTGAAAATAATATGAGGAAATTACACATCAATAAACAACTAGCTATCAGAAATCGTTCCATCCCAATTGTAAATAACTTGGTTTCTTATGTCTCCAAATCAAATTCTCTTAACAATACAATTACTAGATTACTTCATTTAACGAATAAATTCATAATAGACAATCCCAACATTATGTTCACGAGAGCCGATAAAGGCAACATTACGGTTGCCATGGACAAATCCGATTATAACCAAAAAATTTTAAAAATGCTGGATGATCCTGAAACCTATATCCAAATAAAAAACAATCCAACGAAAATCCTTACAAGGAAAGTCAGAGATTTGCTTGCGGGATGGAAGAGAAAGGGATATATTTCTGAGATTGAATACAAAAAATCTTACTGCTCTGATGGGGTTTTGCCAAGAGCGTATGGATTACCCAAGATCCATAAACCAGGATACCCTTTACGTATCATCATTTCCTCCATAGACAGTCCATTGTACTCCTTAGCGTCCTTCCTACACTCCATTATTTCCAAAAACATTCCAAAAGCCTCCAGTCATATTGAAAATAGTTTCCAATTAGTGGAGAAACTTAATGGCTTAAGAATTGACAATGATTTCCTTTTAATTTCACTTGACGTCACCTCACTTTTTACCAACGTTCCTACTGATTTAGCTTTAGATAGCATTGACTACAGATGGCATTATTTATCGAATGCGTGCAACATTCCGAAAGAAGAGTTTTTTAAGGCCTTACATCTAATATTAGATTCTACATTTTTTCTTTTAACCAAAATTTTTACAGACAAAAATTTGGCATGCCTATAGGCTCCCCGCTATCTCCGGTTATTGCCGATTTAGTGTTGCAGGACTTAGAGAGGAAAGCTTTGGAGACTATTGGTCTGTCCCTTTCATTTTACGTCAGATATGTGGATGATATCGCGACGGCCATTCCTTCCACTATGATTGACGGGATTCTCAACGTCTTCAACTCCTTTCACCCCAGACTTCAATTTACACTTGAAGTCGGAGGTGACAAACTAAATTTTCTCGATACCACTATAATTAATTTCAATAACTCTTTGCAATTTGACTGGTTCCACAAGCCTACCTTCTCCGGCAGATACCTCAATTTTATGTCCAGACACCCTCTTTCCCAAAAACGAGGCACAATAATGAGTTTGATTGACAAAACTTTTATATTGTCTCATCCAAAATTTCATTGTAAGAACATTAATCTTATTATAAACATTTTACTAGCGAATGATTATCCTCTTGAGCTTATTTTCGAGACTGTAAACGCACGCCTTAAAACTTTATTTTACACACAGACGCGTAAGAATGATAAGGTCAATAATTTTCCAACTAACGAAAATGAAGTAAAAAATACGTGGTTCACTGTTCCGTACATCCCAAACATATCTGAAAATTTCAGAAATATCACTAGAGACGTGGACGTAAAGCTTTCGTATTTCAGTCTCAATAAGCTCAGTGGAATTATTAGAACACACAAGGACGTTCTCCCTAAAAACTCTAAGAAAAACGTTGTTTATCAAATTACATGTAAGGAATGTGATGCATCTTATGTGGTTAAACGGGGAGACAATTATAAACCAGAGTCTCTGAACATAAGAATCATATAAACCAAAATATATACCACAAGATTGTCGGTAATCACCGAACATAGGATGGATCACAATCATAACTTTGATTGGGAGAACGTGAAAATTTTAGATAATGAAAGATTTTTGGGCAAGCGTTTGGTTTCTGAAATGGTCTATGTTCGATTACAAAAAAATAGTATTAATCTGCAGTCGGACACAGAGTGTCTACACCACGCCTATGCTTCCGTACTGGACAATCTAAAAATTTAATTTTAAGTCGTTGGTTTTCAATTTATAAATGTATATGTGAGTTATTAATTCGTTGTTTATCTATGTGTTAATTCTATACCATACGTATTATATTTATTTATTTTTAATTTACATCTGAAC
>NJRP01000302.1:113314-125689 GCA_003063835.1 Aphaenogaster floridana
TATGAAGAAGACAAAGAAGAGACGATAAAGGAATATACGACAAACGAAAAACGTCAAATATTATTTGAACGACGCACCGACAGGAGGACATCAAGGCGTCGCGAGAACTCTCAACAGAATTCGATTAATACATAACTGGCGTGGCATAACCAGGGATGTAGAAGAATATACATATAAGCAAATGCGAATACTGTCAGAAAAATAAGCTAAGTAAAAAAACGAAAATGCCGTTAGTTATTACGGACATACCAAAAAAACGTTTCGAAAAATGTGCACTTGATATAGTAGGACCGTTAACTGTCACTACAGCAGAAAATAAATACATTATGATATTCCAAGACAACCTAACAAAATTTAGCAAGGCTATCCCGATAGCAAATCAGGAAGCAGCCACCGTGGCAAGGGCATTCGTAATAAGAATAGTGGTGGAGCACGGAATGCCAGAATGGATTCTTACAGATCAAGGAACGAACTTCACCAGCGAAATGTTTAAAAATACGTGCAAACTATTAAAAATCGAAAAAATACAAACGACAGCGTATCACCCAGAGAGTAACGGGGCTCTGGAACGTTCGCACAGGACATTGGCCGAGTATCTTAGACATTATATTGACGCGGAGCAATTGGATTGGGACGAATGGCTTCCTTACGCGATGTTTACATATAATACTATCCCGCATACCGCGACAGGTCTCACACCTTTTGAATTGGTATACGGACACCAGGCAACATTACCGACTGCATTAACGAAACCGCCGAAACCCACATATTCATTCGAGAATTACGCACAAGAACTCCGAGAGAGATTACGCGCAACTAATCAAATTGCCAGAAAACACGCAATTCAGGTAAAGAATCAAGCAAAAATACAATACGACAAAACGTCAAGAGAAAAAATATTCCAAGAAGGCGATAAAGTGTTACTATACGACGAAACCGTGCGCAGAGGAAAATCAAAGAAACTAGAGTCCCAATGGATCGGACCCTATACCATAGCGAAAAAACATAGCGACGTAAACTATACAATTAAGAGAGGAAGGAGATTATTACGCCTGCACGCGAACAGACTAAAGTTATTTATTGAACACTAGGATAGGTCAAACATAGGCCACAAAGCACCATTAAAATAGACTAAGGTTAGTTAAATTATTATCCTACCTCAATCCTACCACATAAGTATTTTATATACCCTATGGGATCAGGAACAATTGTAACAATAATAGCGATAATTGTAGGAATAAGCATATGGTTAATAAAAAAGAATAAAAATCGCGAACAGAAACAAATTGACACCGAAAACCGACGTCGTCACGATGACACAATGATGTATTAGAAATAAGAAAACGATTATAATCCAAATATTGTAAACCGCGTAATAACATGTAATTCCCATAGGTTAGATAGTTGAAGAAAACTCACCCTTTCGTTTTCTTTTATCAAAGGGGGAGGGATGTTGTGAGCGCCGAATGACGCAAGCAACAATTAGGTTAAATTATTAAAGTAGGCTAAAATAATAAAGTAGGCTAAAACAATAAATGAAATACTAAATTAAGAAAACGACAAGTAAGCGCGAAGTAAGTGGCACGCGCCAGTATCAAGAAACCTGACCGCTGCAACCTACTCGCGTTACGCGGAACGTTGACCAGGCGATGGCCGAGATCAACGTTCATCAAGGTGACGGACCGATCATAAATACAGGAGGAAAGGAACCAGGAGCGGGCTTAACGAGAGTAGAAGTTGTACGGAGACGTTGTCACGCGTCAATGTCGGTCACGTGCGTAGTGATTATTGTATCCTACGAAATTCCTCGCGGAAGACGAACCCCTGTGCCCGGAGCGGCACAACACTTGTTAGCATCATTATTATTAAATTGATTACAAATTTAATATTGTGATATTACTAATATTGTGATATTACTCTGGTTCAATTCAAAATTCTGCGTTTCAAGACCAACATTAATCGGCGCGTAGTTTGTTGAACTAGAACATTCACACATAAAATATTATTGAGCACTAAGATCCAGCTATGACTGTTTCGGCCTTTCTCGATTTTAATTTTTAAAAAATTTAACTATGGCTTACATTTAATTGAAATTTTATATGTAAGGGTTGTTTAAGATTCTGATTTTAAATCTGCAGTCAAAATTGGAAAGTAAAAAATGACAAATTCAATATTAAAAAAATGTTTGCAATTTTTAACGAAAAAGTCTCCTTCTTATTGTTAGCATAATCCAGAACTAACGACGAATTTCTAGTTTCATGTTTTTTATTCTTTTCCTTTCTTTGAATTAAAATTTTTTTATTTTTATATTTTTTACTTTTTTAATTAAGTTTTAAAACATTTTTAACCTTTTTTGCAAATTAAGTGCAAATTTGAAATCAGTGACCTCAAAAACATTAATATAAAGATTTTCAGAAAATGTTTATTACTTTTTCTAGCATAAATTTTTTTAATCCTTAATCCACGAGGTGCGGTATGTGACACCGCCTGCACTTTTTAAAATGGCGATTCATTTTTTCCACCATATTTGACTCAATTTTTAGAAATTTAGTATTTTAAAAAAGACAGAAAATCATGAATGTAATTTTACAAAGATTGTAATTTAATTATAAAAGAAAAAGAAGAAATTAATATCCATGATATATTACATCTCATGAGTTAAGGGTTAAGTGCTAACTTTTAACTGATATCTGTTTATAATTTATTGTTAATACACAATAATTACATTTTTTTGTTATTCATGGCTCAGGAACACAAAGATATCAAATGTTACACAAACCAATTACGAAATGCGTAAAAACATAGAAAAACTGCTAAAAAACAGCTGCGTCCCATACATGAGACACAGAAAGAAACTGAAAAAAAATGCTGTTGCTTCAATTAAAGTCTACGTCACAGGCTGCCACAAACATAAATAGTTCATTCAATTGTATTATGATTGGACCAAATATTTAGATTATTAAAAGAATAATTTAGATATTTGGTCCGCACACACAATCTATTTATGTTTGTAGCAGCCCGTGACGTATAGACTTTAATTGAAGCAACAGCATTTTTTTCTGTGTATGCAGTAAAAAGTTAAAAAAGAGAGTAATTATTCTTCATAGATTTTTTAATGCTGAATGCAATTTTTTTTATATAGCCTCATTATATAATTTTAAAAATTTTGCTACATATCGCCACAACTAATATGCAATGTGTTTATTCAAGATATATTTTGTTAAAACTTTCAGTTCTCAAAAAGATTTTATTGTGGAGATTTTTTTAATAATAGAAGAAAAATTGTTATATAAAATTGTCATAATTAAATTTTGTCTGTTACATAAAAAAAAACTGTAAATAAAAAATCATTAAGAGTAACGAATAATCTACATGTTTTATATTTATTCTTTTATATTTATTTAAATTTCAGGATTTTTCAAGTAGATGAATTAAATCTGTAAAAACTAATAAATTCAAAATGGCAAAATCAATACGGCAGAGATATCGCTCCGTTGATAGAAAAGTGACACATCTCAAAATTAGCAACTTCTCAGTAGAGTATTTTTAACATTCTGAATTGGAACAACGTTTTAATTAGGATAGTGAATATGCATATAACTTCACTTTCTTTTCATGTTATACTTTTAATAAAACTAAATAAATAAATAAGTATATTAGTCTTTAGGGTCGAGATTTCCTTTTAAAAGTATTAATTTTTGACTTGTGTCACTTTTCTATCAATGGAGCGATATCAATACTGAAAAAACTTCAAATATTACAAAATTTTTCTTAAGTTATTGAATATGAATTTGCTATTAAAATTGACAAATACAAAATGACGGATCCAGTATTCGGTGAATTTATTCGTGGTCTTTAATAGTCTTTAACATAATAATACTTATAATAACTTTCTTATGTATAATAAATCTAAATTTTGATTATAAAAATCTTAATATTTACGACAAATTCTTTTTGAGGGTTGAAAGTTCCAACAATTTACTTAATTTCGAGCGAAATAAACTTTTTTATATATAGCATAATAAATTACGTTAAATAATCCTTTTTTGCAGCTTTAACAATACATTTCTCAAAATTTTAATACAAAATAAAATTATATTGAACATAAAAACAAATAAAGAATGATTCCTCTTTTTTTTGGATTTTCTTTTTCTTGAGCTGCGATATCTACGCTACAATCCCACTCACGTCTTTTCTCCCTAGCGATTTGAGTGCGATTATTGTTTGGAAATTTTGACGATTCCCACTTGCGTTTCGTCGTCCCTGCGGCGGAAAAGGCAGGTCCGTTATCATTCATCTGCCACAATCGTCTTCTCTCCGCGATTCTGTGCCTGCCGCGATTGTTCCAAGCGTCGACGTAAGTGTGAAGCACGATACAGCACATCAAAAGCACGATCAATGATCGATCTTTGATCATCTTAGGATTTCCAACGTGTTTCTGTATAAAAAATTTCGATGTCGCTATTGCCGTGAATAAACTATCGTGAATAGCTGTCGCTTCTTTATTAAACTTCTTTATTAAACTTTTATTATATAGATTTTTTCGGAAAGTCGAGATGTTATAACGATTCTCGAAGGCGGACCGCGCATTTCACTTGACGGGACGTCAACTATAACTTCTACGAATCCAAGGTGTCAAGTCCTAATATACTCAGAAATACTGTTTACACGGTCTACATACCATGCAGTAAACTGTAACATCCGACACAGGATTTCAGAGAAAGTCGAGAAATTTAATTGACGCCCCCGAATAACGGGTATTGTATTTGTCCCCTGAATCGCGATAAGTACTTCACTTTCTCGCCGCTTAAATCGATTATAATTGCCGTCGTTGGATAAGAGCGACTATCCCTACACGAGACACAGTTTGGAAAGTTCGCTCATATAAACATATTATTTCGTCACCACGTATGCATATTTTGATCGCCTGATGAAGAATAATGGAGAAAAGGGAGGGACGCGATCTGGGAACACAAGTATATTTTCAAACGTGAAAGCCGCTTCTGCTCTCTAAATTGCTTTACGCGCGACGTTTGTTATCACGGCGTGTAAGTTCCGAGATATGCACGACAGATAGGACAATAGTGGTCCGTATTGTTGCAAGAATCCACGCAGTACGGTATCATGCAGCATGGCCAGCACCTGCGACGAAAGAATGCAGAAATTACTTCATGGCAGGTCACCTTTTCATGGTGACTTTGGTCAAACTCCGATTAACTTAATTGGTGATTAATGGGAGACCGGAAGTTTGTATGGTCAAATTAATCTCTTCGGTAGCATTGACGTAATAGTGCGCGGTATAGCTAACTGTATAAAAGACAGCTGACTCGTCTACCATTTTGGAGCCAATCGGTTTTGTTCGCGGTAGTTGTTTGTGAAGTTATTTCTGTTATTTTTTATGTTGTTTCATAAAAATGATCGGCTGTTCGGTCCCAAATTGTTCAAATCACTAAAAAAATAGCTTTAAATTCTACAGGTAAGTATTTTTACTTATATATTAGTAACAACAAAATGTAGACAAATTTGTCTAACCTCACTTCCTCCTTTTTTACTTATATTTTTATTGACTATTTATTAATGACTTCTTAATTATAATATTATTATATTATTAATATTATTAATAACGTTTTTGGTTATTGTTTAGGTTCTCTGCAGATCCTGAAAGGCGAAAAAAAAGTGGTTAATAAACTTTATTTCCTCAATGTTATAATATCCTACATCATTTACTTGAACGCTATTGTACGAGGTCTAGGAATCAGAAATTTTGAAATTTGCAATATGGCTTTTCAAAAACAAAGACTTAATTTGGATTTTAATAACAATTAATTTAGATCAAAAAATTCATAACTTGTTCCAAAATGCATTTGTCAAGGTCAAACGTTTTAGCTTCAAGATGGCGGATGAGTCAGCTATCTTTTATACAGTATTATAACTGTAGTGCGCGGAATAAAACTGTTTCCAGTATGCAGGGTTGGGAAGTAACTCGTTACTTGTAACGAAGTTACAGTTACAGTTACTTTTTTTCGGTAACTCTAACTTCCCAGTGAGAAATGATGAATTTCAATTAGTCATTTCTCACTGGGTTAACTTTGTTTCTTTTTCTCCACCTATAACTGTAACTTTTAACTTACATATTTTCGGTAACTAGTAACTAATTTAATAGTTACATTAATAGTTACTTTATATATATTTCAAACTTTTGGCAGATTGAATTGGGCGGCCTTGTGCTTGTGCATAAACATCATTATCAACACTTTACAATCTAATGCGCATGCTCCCAACTGCCCTCGACATGCGACACAATTAACTTACAAATAAAAAGGAGAAAACCAAAAAAGTTTTTTTAGGTAATAATTTTAGGTATAAAAATTTTTTTAGGTAAAATTCTATTACCTAAAAAAATTTTTTTTTGGTTTCCTCCTTTTAAGTCACATACTAATTGTAAGTATTTCTCATTTGTGGAGATGACGTGAATTTAATTTCATTTATCACTTTTAATTGTATGCACTGAGGAGGACTCAAATCGGAGTCAAAACGTTTGCAGTTTTTAGATTTGTATAGTGTATTTTTGAATAATAAATTTATTTTTGCCCCGACTGCAACGGCGTTGACTCACATTGGCTTTTTACCAGATTATCTTTGATTTTATGTCCGAGAGCCTAGCATCATTAATATTAATTTTGTATTAAATGTTAATAAATTTTTATCACTAAGTGTAGATTTGATATTTTTATTTTCATTGCAAGAAAGTAACTGCAAAGTAACGACTCGTTACTTTTTGAGTAACTATAACTGTAACGAGTTACTTTTCAGAATCGATAACTTGTAACTGTAACATAGTTACATTTTCAATGAAAAAACTGAAACTGTAACTAGATACTTTTATAAAGTAACTTTCCCAACCCTGCCAGTATGGCATTGACGCAATAGTGCGCACCTGATTATTTTTCATAAAATGCCTTGATTTTCATGATATGTACCTAAGTGTTTTCTGCTGAATCTGAATTTGAAGTCAAAAATTACAAATTTCAATCAAAATTACAAATTGTGAAATTTTGGATCCGTTATTTTGAATTTTGACTCGAAATTCGAATTCAGCAATCTCAAAAACCTTTAAATATCAATTGTCGACTATAGGTACGTTCCATTTGACACTCGCAAAATGCTCGCGAGCATCATTTATCCTTATTTAATATTTCATAAATAACAAGGAATGAACAATGAAATGATTCAAAGAACATTGTGAACGCCAAGTGGAACGCACCTTATATCCGACAAAATTTCTTTCTTGCCACACTGGGCACGAACAGTCCTATTCTGGTTGCCAACAAAGTGATTAAAGGTGAAATTTGTGAATTTATTTCAGAGAAAGAAATAAATGGACATAATTTAGTTAAATTAATGGACACAATTTGTTATTTACTACTATAGCGTTATTTACTATTATAGCTAACAATGGGGCTACGCATGAATGGCGTTGCTGTTAATAGAGCATTCCTCCCAATCCCAATGCCTCCTCGCACGCCTAGCAACCCTGATAAATAATGGACTGTCTCTTTTCGCCGAATCGCGACGTACGCTGATTCGCGGATCTTTATTAATTAATTTCTCACTAATTATTGCAAAAATCGCAAAATAACACAGAACTTTTCGATTCAATTTAACCCACTTTACCTGTCCACGAGAGATGATCTGCAAATTATGAGACATCCTGTATATATGAGATGTTGAAAATTAATTTGTAACATAATTTATTTAAAATATACGAATTTTTCCAATACTTGGTGAAAACAACATTTTTCAAAAATTTTGTTAGGATTACTCGAAAACTAATTGTAAGATAGATATCAATTTGAGCTTTACAGGAGTTATTTATCATACATATATCTATTAACTGAACTTACAATGGAGTTTATAACAATTGTTTTGTTTCTGTTATTGTTATAAATAACGTCAATTTTTACGCCAAAATTAGAGTTTTACGTTTATGTTGTTATATTTTGTAATGATATTTTTCTAATGGTCTATTTTAAGTTTAATCTATAGAGCAAAGTGTTCGGAGGAAAACCAAACCAGAAAATAGCAGATTGCTTCTTTAGAAGTTATGGATCGAAATTGTGGCAAAATGCGAGGCACTCGAAATTTTCGGGCCTGTCTTCAATAACAGACAAATTCTACATTTTAATAAGTTTTGTATTTTAAATTAATTTTATATATCTCAAATATAGTAAATAACACTTAAACGGAGAACCGTGTTCATTTATTCTCCTTCCTGAAATAACTTTGCAAAGGACCCCGCACAAACCTTATGGAAAATGGCTTTCGGTTAAATTGGCTGATTTGTTCTATCACGTCTAGTTTTTTAGATAATCGATAAAAATAGCGGAAAATCCCGAATTTCAGCTATTTTTAATTATCTAAAAACCTAGACATGATAGAATGAAACGGTTTACAAATTCGGATTCAGTGACCCAAAATCTATAAGGAACGCCTACTCTGGTCCCAGGAACTTTTCAAAAAATTCTTTTGTGGTCCTGTGTTATTAAACTTTGAGTCCTTTTAGAACAAAAACGGCTCATAGGATTGACTTGTGGCAATGGTAACTTTCGATCAGCATCACTTGAAGTACAAAATGGCAAAGTTTCAGCCAATTTAACCGAAAGCCATTTTCCATAAGGTTTGTACGGGGTTCTTTCGCTTTCAATTTGATCATGTGAACTTTCGGTCCCTCCTTAACTCGTTAAGCAATACAGTTATATATAAAGTCAATACGAAAGTCTAAGGCGCGACTGTACACGCGATAAAAAATTGTCTTTATTACACGTAAATCCGCGCTTTAAATACGTATTGACCTTAAAATAAATTTATAGTTATTTATTAATGGAATATTTACTAAATTATTGTTCTTATATATATTGTATTATATTCAATATATATACTTATTATAACGCTAAATATGTATTATAATAATTATAATATTGACTAATATAGAAATTATTTATTAAATTTCAAATACAAGATATATTTGGACGTTAATTAATTAGCGATATTACGGGATAAGAGTCAAACAAGTGACAAAAGAAGGTAATAATAGACTGGTAATAATAGACGATTAAATCGCGGCTAATATAGGATTGTGTAATGGAAAGTACAAAGGCACGGCTTATGGTAAGCGAAATTTCACTTGTCACTTTTGCACGCTAAACATATACATACCCCAGCAGAAAAAGTGTTAATGCTGTAAGATGAGTAATCGTGGATCGACGTACTACCACAACAGTAATGATGAGCGTTGAGCATCGAGGACAAATCGCAGCCGCGGGTACCCGCGGCCAGTCACTTGTGTTTGCTGAAAGAATTAGATTACAATGATACATCTTGTTAGCTTTAGAACATTAAATACGTATTTGTGTTCAAAATGGCTTTTAAGCTAATTATTGCAGAGATTAGTCATTAATTAACGAATAAATTTTTCTCGGAGAAAATATTTGAAATAAAAGAAAGTTACTTTACATCTCGTTGAATACTTCGCAACTTTACGAGCTATTTAATTGCCATGTAAGTTAGTTGGTGATTATCGATAAAATTTTTTTTGAGAAATTTTAACAAGACCTCTGATTAGAGCTATTACTTTTGGCAACTTCGAAGATTCGAAGCTTCGAAAGAATTTGAAGCTTCGAAGTTAACTTCGAACCTTCAAAGTTTAAGGGCCAATTTCACCAACCACGGTTAACTTAACCGGTCGGTTATTCCATTGGAATTGACCAATTGCATTTGTTAATTTTGCTTAACGACAAATGCGATTGGTCAATTCCAATGGAATAACCGGCCGTTTAAGTTAACCGTGGTTGGTGAAATTGGCCCTAAGGTGCTTTTGAAGCTTCAAAGTTAACTTTGAAGCTTCGAAGTTAACTCCAAATCTTCAAAGTTTAAGGTGCCTTTGAAACTTCGAAGTTAACTTTGAAGCTTCGAATCTTCGAAGTTGTCAAAAGTAACAGCCCTACCTCTGAGTGTGTGTGTGTTGTGTGCGTGCGTGCGTGCGTGTGTGTGCGTGTGTGTGTGTGTGTGCGTGCCTCGAATGAACGTTGCTTTAAACAAGTTTTTTAGAACTGATTATTAAAGTATTTTGAAATCATCTTACGGGATACAGAGACGAATGGATCCACTGACGGTTCCGTGAGACCGATTTCTTGCGCTTGGGTATAGGTGGGTGGTGGCATTCGCGCCACAACAAACGATTGATCATTTATCGGGAAGGTGAATTCATGCGATAGCGAATCAGCGAATATCGAGGAGTACGTAGGTGGTGCATCTCTTGATGAGGGAATGTCCTGCGGTAATAATTAGTGATTATAAAACAGAGATTATTCCGATCAACATCGTATCTCTTTTTACGGTGATATCTTTCATTTATGGTGGTTGTAATAATAAATTAAAAATAATATTGTCGAGAAAATTTAAAACATAATTAAAAATGTTTATAAGTTCTTATCCAATTTAGTATTTTTTTAAATAGCCATTTTTATGACCTATTTTTACTGACTTTCTCTTGTAATATAATATAGTTATCTTATAAAATCTCTATTGGACGATAAATTTAAAAAAATTATTCCATTTAAAAAAATTGATAATTTTAAAAAATATGCTCTCTCTTTCACAAAAAAGAATGCCATTACTTATGTTCCTCTTTGAATCCCCGAACAACTTTAGTCTAAAATTATGTCAATCAATCATAATAAGATAATAAATGATTAAGGAACTCTTCAAAGCAAGCATCTTATTCATTCGATTAGAAAAACTGATCTTGGCATTTGACACGTTAGAGATTTCTCGGACGATTATTTACGAGTTATGTGCCTCGTCTCTCACGGCTGATGTACACCGAAAGCAATTACTAAGTTTCCATCGTCGTCGTCGTCGTTGTCGGCATCGTCTTTCATGAAGGGGTGATCGATCGATTTGCGACCAAGACGATTCGCTTAGAAACGGATGATTTTGCGTGCGATACGAAAACGCTTCTTCTCGTGGATTAGATCTATGGTTCAGATTTTGAACGCCTTGAAAAAATAATAAATTCAATATGAGTCTACCGATTTCATTTTTTATACCGATTTCCTCTCTATTACCTGACATTTGTTCAATATTGTCGATCTCAATCACTTGTATATTCCCGTTCAAAGAAATTGAAGTTTCTCTGGCGGTCATATGTCACACAATTTTAAGAAATGATATACACCTACACAAGATAGATCATTTTAATATATCACCTTGGATATATTACTTATTTCCTACTTTAAAAAAAAAATTTTTTAAATTATTTCATACTTTTAAAGAGAAAATATAATGCATGCAAGAAATTTTTTATAACATTTATTTTATGGACATTATCGTCATTTCTTTAAATAAAAGATTTCTTTACATAATTTTATTTTTATTAGTTATTCTGCATATTAAAGTAAAGTCATTAATGGATTAATAGTTTACCAGGTAACTTTAATTTTATTTTGATATAAAATATGAAATACATATCTCATAAAACATCTATTTTTCAATGACTTTACTTTAATTCTCTTCTTTATACAAAATAATAAAAAAATAAATTAATGTAAAGTAATAGTGGTGGGCGTTTCTGTTGTTTTTACAAAACACCAACGAACTGTTTGTTGAAAAATGACAATTGTTTTTAAAAACTGTTGTAAAAAAACAGGTTGAAAAACAAAAAATCGGGGCATATTCGAAACGCGTGCAACCTTCTGATTATTCGTCATGATTGTTGGTTATTCGAGAAATGGCGAATCAGCATTGCCTACATCAACAGTCATGACGCACAAATAGTTAGAATCCCAGATAACATTTCGTGCAAAAGCAAACTAGTTTAATCCATTTGCTGGCAACTGTTGCCGTCATGTTGCCATGGTAATGGCAGAAATATTTACTGAATTAAACGTTTGCTCTCATGTTACCGAAATCATATTTGCACTTCTGATAATGAGTAACAGTTGCCGCAATTCTGCCGAAATATTGCCATAATCATACATTTTTTACCGCAACTGTTGCCGCAAAGTTGTTGTAAAATCGCTGTATTCAGTTTGCGTGTTTTTTTGCTTGCAATATTGCGTCAAATGAGGACTCACCTTGTTGACAATTTGCTTGCAATTTTTTTTAGCAAGTTGTCAGCAAAATTCCGACAAAATGTTTTCTGGAATGTTAAAAGGTTGCACGCGTTCTGAATGTAAAACAGCTTTAATAAAAAATTTTTGGTTTACTTAAAATTATATAGGAACCCTGGCAGAAAAAAATTTTCCAACTTTTTATGCAACAACTGCGCCAAACTACAATTAATTACGAAAAAAAAATACGCGGAAACTACAAGTA
>NJRP01000302.1:193756-205720 GCA_003063835.1 Aphaenogaster floridana
CCCGTGCTTCTCACGTTGCATGAACCATGTATACGTTTTGATATACTCCTTTAATTTCGCTTTTTAAGAATGGTTATTGACACATTGCATATATCACGCTCCGCAATCATCAAAGATTCGCTGCTTGTGAAAGCTTACATGAAATCTCGGTATCGCAGCGGGAAAAATCATCACATCTTTGTGTTAGCAGACAAGAATAAATCTGGTAGAAACGCGATTATCGAATATTCCCTAACAGCACAGAACATTGCAGCAACATTGCAGCAATATTGCAATATTGCTAATCAAGCACCCCAAATCGTGAGAGGCATGGGGACTCACGCTAATCAAGCACCATCTGAAATGGGTCAGAACAGTTGATAAGGACGTTGATGCACAATGCGAACTTTGACCCCTCATATCTTGAAGATGAAGATAAAGAGTAGGCTCAATCTGAAACTTTCAGAGGATCAATGTCTTATATATAACTATCGTTTAACAACAAATTCAAGTCGGATTTCAAAGGTGGTGAAACAGGCTATTTTTGGCGTCACTCTTTGCAAATAAGTGCTACAAAATGCGATTTTATATAAGAATCAAATGCAAATAAAAAATCAAATAACTTTCAAATCAATAGAGAATTGTGCTTAAGTTTTGAGATAATCAGACGTAATAATAGAACAATCCCAGAAAGAGAAATGACAGGTTGGAAAAACGACTATTAGATGTCTATTAGACGACATACGCGTCTAATAGTCATTTTTCCGATCTGTTTTCCGACCTCATTTCTTCACTGGGATCTATGAAAGTTTTACATTTTTTGTAATGTTTTAAGATATGACACATACACCTTTAAGGGGAAGGTGTACGCCTCTCGCCATCTGAATGTCAAACGGATGATCAAGAAAAAACTAAAACAATTTGTTTTAAATTTTCATTTTATTTGTTATCCGGTAACAGCTTCTAATCTTGATTTGAAAAGACAAAAGAGGATAAATTGTTACGAGAAATGTGTGATCCCAAATAGTAAGGAAATCTTTGAAACGTTTTCTTGAAAAGCTAAAATTATATTTTTTAATCTTTATATTTTTTTCTTGAAAAGTAGCAAACTAATTTTCATGTTTTTTAATCTCTTAAAAAATGAGTGGATTGTGATTTGATCGTCCGATTTTAGAAAAATCATAATTTTATCAAAAGTTATAGCAATTAAAGTTATAAAAAAAACTGACTTTTTCAAACCATAATTAAAATTTAGAAAGAGCTTATTTAGAAAAAAACATCGATTTTAAAATATAATCAATCATATAAAAAAAGAATAAAAAAGATAATCAAACAAAATGAAACTCTTCAATTCCGCCAGTGATGATTAACAAAGAAAGGAAAATGTACTTATTCCGACGTAACTGGCAATTTTTATTGATTATTACATATAAAGCGACGTTTCGACCATTGTATTTGGTCCTTATCAAGCAAATCTAAATTTTACGTATAAAGTGATTGTCTACGAACATCTCAACAACATGAAATTTTACCAAGAAGTTCATTAATCTGAAAAATGTTCGTCTGTCATCAGTTGTAAAATAATTAAAATGAGTAGTCATAACCAAATCGCGAATACCATAATGCAGGTTTTGCACGTCGAATTGTAAAATGTTAGTGGATAAAATGTTAGTGGATTATCCACTAACATTTTACAATTCGACGTGCAAAACCTGCATTATGGTATTCGCGATTTGGTTATGACTACTCATTTTAATTATTTTACAACTGATGACAGACGAACATTTTTCAGATTAATGAACTTCTTGGTAAAATTTCATGTTGTTGAGATGTTCGTAGACAATCACTTTATACGTAAAATTTAGATTTGCTTGATAAGGACCAAATACAATGGTCGAAACGTCGCTTTATATGTAATAATCAATAAAAATTGCCAGTTACGTCGGAATAAGTACATTTTCCTTTCTTTGATAATCAAACATATATTGATCTAACAATGAGAAAAAGATGTAGTGAACAGTCACTGAAATTGAATTAAACTTTCTTTAAAAATTTCTCTGAAAATTTTCTGAAATTTCTCTAAAAATGCGTTGAAATTTCGCTGAAAATTATTTTCAGCCAAATTGACCCGTTCAAACTAAATATTGTATATATAGTATTTCATTATATATTCATAGTAATTAATAATATTCGACACTTTAGTATTACAAAAATCTTGTATTTTCGCATAAATTATATTAGTCATGCTGGATATTTGTTTATTAATCTCCAAATTGCTGATTTTTGTATTAATTATTGTTTTCAGAATTATCATCATCTTTTCTAAAATCATAATGAAAAATCTGCTAAAATTTCTAATTAGTCCAATTGCATTTTTTCAAATGTTTTCATTGAATTTTAATCAATTTCGATAAAAATATTCGTAAAGAACATGCAATTTTGTTTCAAATTCAATTAAATTTCGTTGAAATCATGCTGATATTTCGCTGAAGTGTTCCAAAACGTAGAATAATTTCAGCAAAATTTTCAGCAAACTTTCAACAAATTTTTCGGTAAAATTTTTCCATCAGGAGATACTCGGAATCCCTCACGAATTCTTAAAGCATTCCCAGATAACAGAGAAGAATGCAACAAGCATTCCACATTCCAGCAACTGAGAAAGCTACAATCGGTCTTCCTACGTTCCTCAGTGCTAGCAAGTAGTAATCAACAGTAACAAAGTAAAAAAGATCTTTGATGAAAAAGCTTGTTTGCTTCTACAATATCTAAATTGGGTCCGAATACTGTTTCTCGATTGCCTTATAGTTATCTTATATTAGTAAAAATGTAGCTAACCTTTATTGTTTTCTACAAGTGTTAGAAATTATATGTATACATACGGCTATTTTTTTTATTCCT
The DNA here is from genome assembly GCA_003063835.1 of Aphaenogaster floridana. Classification (NCBI taxonomy): domain Eukaryota; kingdom Metazoa; phylum Arthropoda; class Insecta; order Hymenoptera; family Formicidae; genus Aphaenogaster; species Aphaenogaster floridana. Next base: position 196,634 of record NJRP01000302.1, read on the forward strand.
AATCGAAATAAAAACATAAAACTCTAAAAAGTCGTAGGATGCATGTAGTGTACTTTGAGAGGGAAATTATTTTTTGATACACTTATCATAGAAGAATTAAAGAAACTTTGTCGTATACACACGAAGTATAAGAGAAACAGGTAGAGTCTTTGTTTACTTTACCGTACACGAAAAATTTAAAAATACCTATTATTTATCTGGGCTGCGTTCGGAAACATCACCCGAGTGCCCCCATGTAGCATTTTATTTTTGTTGTTCACCGAATGTTAAACAAGGATAAAATGACACTCGAGATATCTCGGGTGATGTTTCCGAACCCTACTGGTTGCGCTTCCTACTTTTGCTATCTGACAAGTGAGTCTATTTTTTTAATCGCGAAGTGTTCGTCATAATGGACTTCTGAAGAATACTTTGACGTAAATTTTTGATTATGAATAATTCATCAAGAATTCTTCAGATATTCATTTCTCTAATTCTGTAAGCAATCTTTAAAACGAATTCTCTATGATCTTCTATTCACCCATGCATGTGCTATCTGGGGAAGCATAAGGATAGATAATTTGTCCTGATATACACCAAAGCAGAATAGAAAGTCACGATAACGTCAAAATGACGTCACAAAGGTGTCGTTTGGCGTTATTTTGTTTTTCTGTTCCGCTTGGGCACACACAAGTGCATCTTCCCCCTTAAGATATCCGGTAATTTTGAAACATCCTATACATGTGCACACAATGTATAGGACGCATTCCGTTTCATGCACGATCCACACAATGCATCATTTACCCTTGTTGTTGTGTCAAATGTTAGGCTGGCGCCAGACTATGCGCGTTTTACGCGAATATTCGTGAATAGAATCATGTCATCCTTGTTATTTATCAAATGATAAACAAGGATAAACGATGCTCGAATCACGAATATTCGCGTAAAACGCGCATAGTCTGGCGCCAGCCTTAAACAAGGATAAATAATGCATCATGCGCGTAAAATAGAATGCACCCAATATGTATGTATATATATTTGCTTTTATCTAACAATAAAATACAGGACAATCGGAAATTTGCCAATTTTTCAACAACACAGCGTAACATGTAAAATAGTACGGTAAATGTGCGCGGGTGCGAGGAAAGGTCATCGCCTTCGAAGATTTTCGTCGTCTCTAAATCGGAGATGGAGATCGGGATTACCTATCGGGAGTCAGGTGGCGTGCGTCGTCGTGCGGCGTGGCGTCGCGTTGAGCGTGCGCCGACGCCATTGCGCAAACGAACGCGAACGAAGTGACGAGACGAGTCGCGCTCGACGACGCTCGGCGGCGAGAGGCGAGAACGGACGAAGAGGCGAGGAGACGAAAGCGCGGCGCGGCGGTAGCGAGGCGAGGCGAGACGAGGCGAGAACAGCCGAAATGGAGGAGAGCCAAACATCGGAAAGTGTCGCCGTGCTACCGGACATGTCCGAACCGTTGACGAGCGAGACCGAGGAGGCGGCCGCGCTGACGAGCGAGCACGAGGCACATCCCGTCGCGGTCACGGCGAGCGTTACTACGGTACCGGGTGTGCCGGGCGTTCCCGGGGTCGGCGTGCCGGTCTCTCTTCCCGTCGGCTCCATCATCGGCGTAGCGAACTCTACCAATGGCACGACCTTCAACGTCATCACCTCGGATCAGCTGCAGGTACTAGGGCTGTTGCTTTTGCCAACTTCGAAAGAATTCCAGGTTTCGAAGTTAACTCCGAACTGCTCGGAACCCTCGAAGTTTAAAGTGTCATTCAGAGCTTCGGAGTTAACTTCGAAGCTTCGAATCTTAGAAGTTAACAAAACAGCCCTAGCAGGTACCTACGTCCGTAGGGCCGGCGTGAATATACTTATGAAGGCGCATTTCCGAGACGAGGAGTTGATCGGTAGACGCGTTTTTTTTCCCCGCCTGCTGTGTTATGCTGTTCATGATGACATGGTGACGCAAGGAGGCGTAAAAGCGTGCCGTCCCGTCGACACTCTTGATCAATTTGTCGCAAGCTCTTTATAACAGTTTTAACCTTTTAGATCGATTTTTACCAATGTAGATTAACTTTATAATCTCGGTTTAACACTTACTCTTTATTCTTAACTTATTCTTTTTCTAATTCTAAGAATTCTAATTCCAAGTTAATCTACATTGGTAGAAGAGGATTTTCTAATTCTTAGAAGTAGAAAAAAATAAAAGAGTAAGTTAAACCAAGATTAAAGTTAATCTACGTTGGTAGAAATGAACATTTGAAAAGTTTACAGCCTCAACGTATCAATCTTCTCTCTATAACGTGAATCTCATATGCCGAGATAAGATCGTACACTTGGACAGTGTTGTTATATAATTTTTGTTGTTCGGCATGCCGTCCCGTCGACGACACTCTCGTTCAATTTGTCACAAACTCTTTATAAGAGTTTTAATCTTTTAGGTCCATTTCTACCAATGTAGATTAACTTTAATCTCGGTTTAACTTATTCTGTATCAAATGATAAATAAGAATCAAGCTCGTGTTTGCAAAGCAAATTAGGAAGATTAAAGACTAAGGAACGAGCGCAAATTAGACAAAGGTATTAATATAAATAAATAAATAGTTTAATATCGTATGGTAGTCAATAATAAAATAATAGAACGTTTCGACTGCACAGAGTCTTCTTCAGCAAAAATATTAATTGAGTTCATACCGATAAAATAAATAAAATAAATTTAAAAGCATAATAAAACAAAGAATAAAAATTGATAGCACTTAATTAACAATATAAAAATCTTACTGGCGAGAGAACAGAAAAGAGGTAAGAGGCTATACCAAAACCAGCACACAAGTGACATATAATTCGTATGTAATAAATCGAGATGTTAAAAACCGGGTTAGTAGTCATTGTTGAAGTATATCTTGAAATATCGTCCATCAGTTTAAAAAAAAGCGTATTGATTCGTCGTTCCGTGGCGAGAATGAATTGAGTCCAATTTAATAAAGAGTCAAAAGAAAAATGTGATCCAAAGAAGTGACAGTCAAAAGGAGAGTAAAAATATTTTGTATCTGTAATAAAATTGAGAGAAAGAAATAATAAATATTTCAGCGTGTTATTATTAAGTAAAAAGGGAGAAAGAGAACCTGTGTTCCTTTGAATTATAAAATGTCCTAAAGTCTAATTATTCTTTATCTTTTTCTAATTCTAAGAATTCTAATTCTAAGTTAATTCTACATTTACTACGTTTACGCGAGGCGTTACTTCTGTAGTAACTTACTCAAATTATCGTAACTTAATTCACTCCGCGTAAACGGGTTCAAATCGTTTACGCGGAGTGAATTATCGATAATTTAAGTAAGTTACTACAGAAGTAACACTCGCGTAAACGTAGTAATTGGTAGAAATGGATTTTCTAATTCTTAGAACTGGAAAAAGATAAAGAGTAAGTTAAACCAAGATTAAAGTTAATCTACATTGGTAGAAATAAACATTTGAAAAGTTTACAACCTCAACATGTCAATTTTCTCTCTATAACGTGAATCTCAATAGAAAAGGGTCTCTGTACAAAAGTGTCGTATAACATGGATTTAATAATTGGGTGTTATTGCAAACATGCCTCAAATAGAACATTAGAACTAGAAAAAGATTAATTTAAACCGAAATTAAAGTTAATCTATATTGGTAGAAATGGACATTTGAAAAGTTTATAGCCTCAACGTATCAATCTTCTCACTATAACGTGAATCTCATATGCCGAGATAAGATCACACACTTGGGCAGTTTTGTTATATAATTTTTGTTGTTACTTACATCTAAGATTGAACAGAAAAATTATCTCTGTACAAAAGTGTTCAGATGCAATCCTTTTATGTAATCTTACATAATGCAAATAACAAGAATTAAAAATACCGCCTAAGAACTTATAACTCGTCCTTGTATTTTGATGTAAGATCAATTTAAACAATATCTAATTTTTTAAGTATATTTAGCTGTAAAGTCTCTATCAATCGTATAACATGCATTTAATAATTGGATGTTATTACAAACATGCCTCAAATAGAACATGTTGATTTTTCAAATTAATACAAATTATAGAAATTTATATTGTATATTGTATACGTATATTTAAGACGTATTTTTCATTTCTAGCTGCCAGGTTCGGGGCAGTTCAAGCAGATGTTATGTGTCGACAATGGGTTTATTTGTGAACCACGTCATGACAAAGACTCGGATCCTCTGCGTTGGAATGGTGAGCTGAAGGCGACCCACATAGTAATTGAGAACAGTACAGTTGAAACAGAATCTGAGCAGATACATGTATCTACACCCAGTTCTCAGCCGATATACAGCTGGTCAGATTCAGCAAATTTGGCGGTGTTACCTATCAGATGTAAGAACACAAATGCGGAATTGCATAAGAATAGATTCGGATCTGGCGGTAGAGGACGATGTATTAAACTCGGCCCGGACTGGTATACACCTAGCGAGTTTGAGGCTCTCTGCGGTAGAGCGTCCAGCAAAGATTGGAAACGAAGTATTCGATTTGGTGGAAGAAGTTTGCAGACTCTCATCGACGAACAGATTTTGAAGCCTCATGCCACTTCTTGCACTTGTTCGGCGTGTTGCGATGATGATAGCGCGGTAAGCAAGATTACTCGCGATCTAATTCATGTTCCATCCCGATATATGAAATTTATATATGATCGATATATGAGATAAATTTCAGTTTAAATAATATGATATTAATTTATTCAGACAGGACCAGTGCGCCTCTTCACTCCGTACAAACGTAGAAAAAGACCCAAGGATTCACCTGATGGAGAGGCTCCCCCACGGAAGCACAAGATCGAAAATTCGCGAGATGGCAGCAATAATGAGGAAAGTGGCGATGAAGTTGTTGTTCCTGACAAAGAAGTCTGGCCATACTTTGTTTCTGCGGATGGATTAGTTGTGCAGCAACCCCAAGAACAAGATACAGTTGTGCAGAATGCACATCAGACGGAAAACGGTCAAGGCGATGATGTTTTCAAGAAACTGGATGAGATGTCAAACAAAATGATGAAATTAGCTTACGAATTTAAACGTATTTTGGAAGAAGCAAAGGAGTTAAACAGGCAGCATAGAAGGGAACAGGCACTGGTTGCGCAACTCGGAGGACGGGCGGATGTCATCGAAACTGTTGGATTACAACCGGCGTCCGATTCGCATAATAAAAAGGTAAAAAGTATACATTTGCAGGCAACATATTTTTTGTTTGTATTCTATCTTTAATGTTTCATTTTTGATATTATAAATGCCTTTTCTATGTAATACAAAAAGTAATTACAAAAAATATAAAAACTTTAAACTCTGTATGTATAGGTAAACCGTCTGTTCTTTTTAGCTGCACTGTTGAACTGGTACAATAAGTTAGAATGAGACAAATATATATTTTTTCACTCTAACTTATTGCACCAGTTCAGCAGTGCAGCTAAAAAGAACAGACCTAAAGTTAGATAAGTCAAACTATCAATTTTGAACTATCAGTTTTTCGGGTTGGGATGGGAAGGGGGAATCTTATAGATGCTTGTTAGCATCAGTATATCATTAAATTGATTTTCAATTTAATGTTGTGATATTCGAGAGCTGCGTTTCAAGACCGATAGTAACGGCGCGCAGTTTATAGAAAAGTCACACATTAATATTATTGGAGCACTAAGATCCGCTATGACCGTCATTGGCCTATCTCTCGATTTAAATTGTTTATACATATATGCGGTCTTATCCTAATTATTATCAATTTTGAGATGTCACAAAGTTTTATATAGACTATCTAGATTATCTCTGTGAAAGTTTTAATTTATGCCAGATACAAATAATGGTGAGGTAGCAGCTATATTTCAGAAAGGCCAATATATCAAGTATTTAGGTTTCAGATGATTATTACATAGACATAACAAACTATCAAAATAATTTTTTATTGCGTTGATTATTAACATTTCAAATTTGTTCAGTCATCTTCATCTTCTGTAATTGCATATTGCAAATTGCATAATTTTTTTTAAAACAACCATGTGTTTTCCTCGCATCAATTGATTCATTTCACTATTCTACGCATAAAAGTATTAAGGTGCAGTTATAAAAAAATGAATAGTTTACGAGATATTTTATATTTTATATCAAAATATTGTAAACTTTGAAGCTTCATATCTCCAGAACGGCTTATGCAAAAGACAATTTTTAGGGGTGTTTTGAAAACGTTTCGACAAGGGCTACAAGAATATGCAATAAAAAATAGGGGGTCCAATTTAAAAACTTTAACGTGACTTTGATATGACCTTAACGACGCCACTCATGGTCTAACTAATATTCCTATCTTCTTTCCCCCTCAGAACCAAACAACTTTTGTCTAAGACATTTTTTGCTATAATGTGTACTTTCAGAGATAACAGCTTGTAACACTTTAAAAAAACTCACCCTGTATGTATTTTTCAAAAATTATAAATTGTAATTTGTAAATTCTATATACATATAATTTTATATATGTATCTTTATGTTATACTCTATCTATGTTGTTATACTACATATCATACTACATATCGTTTCATACTTTATACGTTTATAATTGACACTGTTTTAAACAAATAAATAAGAGATTTATAATTAATCATTGTTTTGAAAATATTACTAATGATATTGCTACAGAAAGATACATTGCATTGTTAAAAATTTCAGATTTGTTCAGTCATCTTCAACTAATATCATTTCAAACAAGAACTCGGTGTTATTATAAATTCTAAAATTTATAAAATCTATAAGTTATTATATATGCTTCGTACATTTAGCATACATAATTGTAAATATAAGTACAATAATTACAATATATATATATATATATATATATATAAGTATATAAGTATAAAATAAAAAATTTATATATATAATAAATTTCAGTGTGCCAACTGTAATCGAGAAGCGTTTGCAGAATGCTCTCTATGCAGACGTACACCGTATTGTTCCACATTTTGTCAGCGTAAAGACTGGGGAAGCCACCAGATAGAATGTGTGAGGGGTGCGGCCGAGACCGTGATGTTGATAGTAGAAAGCGGTAACGGAGACACGAGCGCTCTCCCGACAACCGCGACGGACCAATAGCTAGTGTTTCTCATGCCGATTCACCAAAGGAATACAGGAAACGAAGAATCTAATGTGGAAACATCAGATGTGAAATTTAAAGAAGAGACGTAGACTTGAAGTGCTCGCGTTGCATGAGAATAACAAAAAGTGTATATATATATATGTGTATGGTAGAAAATATTTTATGTGTATATGTTATACATATACGGTATACACGTGGACGCGCGCGCAAGTACATACATACATTTGTATATATATAGGGTGGGCCATTTTTTAATGTACTCACCTAAATATCTTTTTTCTACACCTTTTACAAAATGGTTCAGACTTTTACAAAATTTTACAAAATTAATTTTACCATTATTGTCCCTCACCAGGTCGTATAGCTTTTGTCTGAAACATTTTTTTATAAAAAGTATAGGAAAAAAGATATTTAGGTGGGAACATTAAAATGGCTCCTGTATATATATATGTATATATGTATGTATAATGTAAGTATGTATGTATCTATGTATGTATGTATATATGCATGCATGCATATATACAAGGTGATTCAGAAGTAATGGTACAAAATGTAATGATGAAATGTATACATGGGTAAAAAAAGTCTCAGTAAACATGGGTCCGCAAATGAACCGTTTACGAGATACGTGCGCGAATGTTAAGATTCGCCACTGACTTGTGTGTTTATACCCATGCTCATTGGCCGGTATTCATAGTCGGTTCTTATTTTAAGACCGTCTTAAGTAACGTCTTAAGACGCTAATACGGCTCTGTGATTGGTTTACGACATCTTAAGATTGTACTTAAGACGATCTTAAATATAAGGACCGACTATGAATACCGGCCATTGTGTCCTTTCAGATGCCGTTGTACTAGTGTAGCGACAAATAACAAAAACAAAACGTTCACCTCGCTACCAATGTTTTTATTAAACTTCATCATAAGATTTACTGCATTCGCACGTATCTCGTAAACGGTTCATGTGCAGACCCATGTTTACTGAGACTTGCTTCTACTAGTGTGTACATTTCATCATTACATTTTATGCCATCACTTCTAAATCACCCTGTATATGTATTAATGATTATCAGGCTCTGAGATATGCAATTGACAAAAGAAGATAAAAAAGGGCAATAAGAATTAAGAGCTATGCAGATGTATATTTAAGTGTATAAATGTCAAATTTTTCTACTAATACAAAATTATATTTATTGCAATCCATTTGAACAAATTAAACGCCTTGGTTTAAACGTACAGCCCTCTTTAGCAAGAATAATAATCGAGAATAAAAAACAAGATCTTATTCACTCGCATAATATCAAGCAAACTAAAATATCATGCGTACACACAGTTAAGATACAATGAACAGTGTGAATAAATCCAGAACTGATAATACAGAATTCTTATATGTCTAGAGCCCCTATAACAGTGAGAAAAAATTTTAGAGTCATAATTCAGTCTATTAAAATGCTATCTATCATGATGGTATATTGTCTGATAATTGTGTAACATCCATCATTGTTTAAAACGTTTTATTTTGTTTATGAACTCGATTTTGTTTTTTATAATTTTATAATGATTCAGGTTTGTCTACTCTTTTCAAATGGTCTTTGAGTCTTTGATCTTATCCTTTGCAACAATTTGCTTCATGCGAATATTTATCACACTATTATTGTATATCGTCTTAACAAGTAGCGTTGCTTTAAACAAATTAGATTGCAAAATATGAGGTCGCTATTATTGTCGTAAGAATTCTTATATCTTAATAAAATTCTTATATTCTATTATTATTTCACCCACAAGCTCCCAGCCAGCGACCTCTACATTAATGTAACTTACGATACATGAAAAAAATCAGCTTAATTTGCTCCTTTATAATATGCATTTTCCATAATTTGCTCCACTTTACTTTTTCTTATAAATAAATGATGAAGTTAATAACAATGTAAACGTCAATAAAAGCGAAAATGATTAGAATTTGTAGGCTCTCAAGGTACAGAA
>NJRP01000303.1:47595-69585 GCA_003063835.1 Aphaenogaster floridana
GGGCCTTTAGTATGATTCCATATTGAGTTGTATTACTGGAAAATTTATATTTGGCGCTAAATACGCGTTCATGATGTGACGACGTTACTATTTTCTGAGCACAATACGTTCTTTGTCATGTGTGAGCTCACAGAAGATAATTATATGCATTAATTTTCTAGAGATATAAAAAATAATTATATTGGCTCTAATTTATGCGGAATGTAGAAAAGAAATGTAAAAAGGAATTAAATACCATATTATTGATACCAAAGAGTAAAGAAACAAAGGATGGAACGTATCGGTAGTGGGGGTACGATTTACTGGGGACGGAAGAATCCAGGCAGCCATATTGGGCTGCGTTCAGATTCCCCACCAGGGTGTCCCCAGGTATCATTTTATCCTTGTTGTTTACTGAATGTTAAACAAGGATAAAACGATATCTGAGGGTACTCGGGTGAGGAATCTGAACACACCCTTGAGTACCTACTTTTGTGACATGCGCAATGCGCATGTTTTCTATAGCTAACGTGTTTTTATGCGTGTATAGTGTGTTCAGTGTGTTGCAGCCATCTTGAGTACCTACTTTTATATATAGGACATCCGTCGCCTGGTCTGAAACCTAACGTTCCCTCCTTTGTTTATTTACTCTTTGATTGATACAAAAAATGCATTATATGAAAAATAATCTAAAATCAATTAAATTTTGCGAATTACAAAAAAACTGTAAAATATGAAAAACCAATTAAATTTTATAAATTATAAAAATTTAAATTTTCAAGAATAAGAACGTTGATAAATTATCGACGATAGGTAAAAAAAATTGAAATGCCTCAGCATGGCGTAGTCAATCCGATTTTTAGAATTTGATTTTTAAATCCTTTAACTTAACAAAGGACCTCGCAAATTTCTTATGGAAAATGGCTCTCAGTCGATTTGCCTGAAATTGAAGTATCTATTGATGAAATGTTCTGATGGGCGCAACTCGAAATAATGGGCCAGTTTCGAGCTAGAGAGCGCTGAAGTTGTCGACATTCGTAATGCGGTAAGGATTTGTGTAAATAATATTTTAAGCGCGTGAGTGCGTGTGTAAACGTCGGTGACCCGGTATAGCGTTAAACTGACGAAACATAAAGAAAACGATTAGAACAGGGCCTCCGTTAAGTCCCGGTCACCCGATATAGCGTTAAACTGACGAAACATATAGAAAAATGAAAAACTGAGACCCCGTTAAGTCCCGGTCATCCAGTGTAGCGTTAAACTGATGAAACATAAAGAAAAATGTAAAAACAGAGCCCCCGTAAAATCCGGGTCACCTGGTATAGCGTTAAACACAGGAAACTGTAAGAAAAAAAAACAAAAATAAAGTCTCCATTAAGTCCCGGTCACCCGGTTTATCGTTTGACAAAGGAAACTTAAAGAAAAAGATGTGAGTTGAAGTTAGCAGTTATTAATATAACTCGATCAGTTTGATGGTATTTATATTCTGAAGAAATAATATTGTTCAATGAGAATAATTATAATAAATAAATATCAATAGTAATAGTAAACAAGAGATACTTCTAAGTATACTACGCAAACTTCGCTCCCGTAATAGGAATTCAAGATGCTGTGTGGACTGTGGAGGCATTCCTGGCACATAAATACACACAGACACATACATATACGCACTCACGACGATTACAATATCATTTACACAAATTCTTAACGTATTACACGTGTATGTTGATGACTTCAGCGCTTTCTAGCTCGAAACTGGCCCATTATTTCGAGTTGCGCCCATGAGAACATTTCATCAGTAGGTCATGAACAGCAACAACTTCAATTTCAGGAAAATCGACTGACAATGAGAGCCATTTTCCATAAAAAATGCGATGTCCTTTTATTCTTAAAATTTAGTAACTTTCGAATGTAGTCTTTTCTTCGCCAGTAAATTAAAAAACAACAAGATAATATATTAATTCGACCTGACTGGCCAGATATATTTAAAAATATAGCACTACGTTTCGACCGTAAGTTTCGGTCCTATTTCGGTCCTAGGACCGAAACTTACGGTCGAAACGTAGTGCTATATTTTTAAATATATCTGGCCAGTCAGGTCGAATTAATATATTATCTTGTTGTTTTTTAGTAACTTTATTTAATAATTTTTTTTTTAAATACAGTAACTTTCCGTGCAATTAAAGTTTGGCGTAATAATAATGTGATGTATTAAAAGTATTCGTTATCGTTATTCGTTCATGGCCCATGTTACAATTTTTCTCGCTAGGTGTTCGCTACGATTTACTGTTGGAGTTTCCCTTCTATCACTTTTAAATTTATTGTGTTCGATACTTGGCACGTGACGAAATAAAATTATTAAATTAAGTTACTAAATTTTAAGAATAAAATTTGTTAAGTTAAAGGATTTAAAAATCAAATTCTAAAAATCGGATTGACTACGCCATGCTGAGGCATTTCAATTTTTCTTACCTATAGTCGATAATTTATCAACGTTCTTATTCTTGAAAATTTACATTTTTATAATTTATAAAATTTAGTTGGTTTTTCATATTTAAAAATTTTTTTGTAATTCGTAAAATTTAATTGATTTTAGATTACTTTTCATATAATGCATTTTTTGTATCAATAATATGGTATTTAATTCCCTTTTACATTTCTTTTCTACATTCCGCATAAATTAGAGCCAATATAATTATTTTTTACATCTCCAGAAAATTAATGCATATAATTATCTTCTGTGAACTCACACATGACAAAGAACGTATTGTGCTTAGAAAAAAGTAACGTGATCGTCACATCATGAACGCGTATTTAGCGCCAAATATAAATTTTCCAGTAATACAACTCAATATCTGTCTCTTATACACATCTAGATGTGTATAAGAGACAGGGAACAGATATTAGCGATTGGGATGAGGAAGAAAGAAAAAAGAAGATTCTTCCTTCTTCCTTCTTCCACATCCCAATCGCTAATATCTGTTCCTTATATTTTTGATTGTGCGGAGGCCTTAACGCTTTTTATTCTTCAGTAGTATGTCTTAATGACAAAGCGGACGGATTTTTAGTTTCAACAAAATCCGCTACGAGCCGCCACTGTCTCTACTTCAAAATTGAAATCATAGTACGAGTCGATGATAAGTCAGGCAGATATTATTTTTCAGTAATATAACTCAATACTGACAAGTGAAAAACGGGCTTTTATTTTTAAATATATAAATTCGATCGAATGCATGCATCTTCTATTCAGCAGTGGTATACATCAACAGCGAATAAGATGGATTTTTTATTATTTCTGAAGGAATACAAATATAAATTATTAAAAATGTATATTATATAAAGAACATCCCTTAATAGTGTAATGATAGCAGCGTTATTCTGAAGTGACGGCTATGCCGACGATCGCGCCCCTTCCCTGGATCGTCGGATTCAACAAGGGGGGATGAGCCGATGATGATGGGGGATGCGAGTTGAACTTTGTGGGCATCCCGTAGATCCCGCTCGTCGGCTTGTCAAGAAGCGCGCGCGCGATTTTCGAGTTCTTCCGCAACTCTTCGGACTCGATGCCAGAACGTGGCAGGAAGAAGCCGTTGTTCTCTTTGCTGAGGATTGACGATTAAGGTAAGCTACTTGCTATTGTGTTTAAAAAGCACACTATTTCGTTGAAACTTCAACACGAAGAAATCTTCTATCTACGTAAATATGCGACATTTATTTCATGCAAATTATTTTCTAATTACATTTACAAATTACGTTCTTGTTTATTGAAATTGCAACGCAAATAAAAATCCATGGATCATAAAAAATTTCTAAATTACAATGAAAATAAGATTCATTACGTTTATGACTTTGATACTGCAATTTCAATAAACAGTAACATACATTTTCTCATCTATCTATCGTATCGCGATTAAACACTCCGTTTCTTCGTCCGAAGACGCGTCGAGTCGTGACGAAAATAGTGAAGATATAACGAAGAAATGCAGACGGAATCTCAGGACTTGCGTCTCGCAAAAATACGAGATGGCTGATGAAAAAGAAAGCATTCCAGAATTATTGACAAAATTTACTAAGGATTAAAGGTCATTAATATAACTAATTAATCTTTAATTACCTGGAAATTAAGTTTATCCATTTTTTGGTGAGAGAATTTTATCTCTGTTGCTTTTTCTATATAAATCTTTATATATTATATAACTTTACTATATACACTTATAATATATCACTATGTACATGCAATTACACATACACACACACACACACACACACACACACACACACACACACACACACACACACACACACCAAGCAGTTATGTATACATGAAAATCAAGCGATAAATAATCTAAAAATATCTTCAATTCTAAATTAGATATAATTCTTTTTTTTTGGTGCCATTTCTTCTTCGTCAGACCTCGTATGCTGCAGAGACGCGCCATTGCATTTCATTTTAATATTGACGAAGAAGTTGATAACACTTAAAGGGACACTTGAAAGTGTTAGAGAAAAAAAAAGTACGTAGGCGTCCCCGTGGAGGCGTTTTCGTCACGACCCGATACGCCGTGAGGAGAAAGGAAAAGATATGACACTTCGATCAGACGCCTCTCGCATCCCGCCGGTCGTGAAGCTAAAGAGTCAGGCCGGATCTCGTTGAACAGTCGATCGACCGCCGTCGTACGCGATCGCGATCGTGGATCGACCGATCTCTCTTGTCGGGGATCTCTCCTTGCCGGAGAGTTACCGTCTCGTGAAACGACGTTCGCCCCGCAACGTCGCCGTGGTGCGAACAAGTCGTCGCTTCTTCGCAGTCAGTTTTCATTCAAGGTGTCTGTGAACAATGCCGGATGACGCTAAGGCACTTGTTGCCTTATTGACGATCACAACGTGAGCGGTCAGTCGTGATCCGCGGATCATCGGGGAGATAATGATTACAGAACAGACCTGGAGCATGATGCTGGACAGCGATGTCACGAGCATCAACGAGTGAGTAGCCAACTTGCCATCTTCTCCACCCTTCCGCGGAGTGTGAAATTTGCTCGATCTGATCGAGAATGAACCCCTACAATACAGAAATTGCAGCAACATTGCAGCAATATTGCAGTAACATTGCAATATTGCCGAAATGTTGCTGTAACTTTCGTGCTGTAGGGGGAAGATATTTTACCTGGAAAATTGAATAGCTTTCGTTTTCATGGGAATTACTGAAAATCATTGATATAAAAACAATTCTTGCAACGACTCGACAATATTAATCCACTACCCACAGAACTACCCTTTACTTCTCATATCGTAGAAAATAACTTCTCTTGCTGTCTATTGCCAAGATTTCCTATGCAATTATAAATATTTCTTCGAAGTCTCAATTCTAGGGTAGTTTTCTTGACATTATAATTACAATTATAAAATAAGGACAAAATGCAAAATATTTCTTTAGAATTTTGTGGGGAAATTTCACATTGCATGACCGCTATTGATCGAATCAGTCGTCTTTTTTCTTTACAATCGATACACTACGCACGATAATCATGGGGCAGGTCGAGCATTTCGCCGAGGAAACAATTATGGATCAAGGCGGTGAAGAAACTGACCTCCGAGAGGCTGGGCCGGGAGGGACTGGCGGCGTGGGAAGAACGGAAGTCCAACACGGATCCCGAGGTCGCCGCCGAAGAGAAGGACGATGAGGTACCCGCCGAGAATGACGAGGCCGCAAACGCGGAACCGGAAACCGCCTCCGGAGCGGAGCAGCCTGTGGCCGATGAGGAGGCTCAGACCCAACGCGGTACGATATCCCGATCTTGGAATGTGTTCCCGTTTAGCCCGATATAAAGCACGCGAGGAAAGCAGGCTGGAAATGTGCGCAATCGTGTGGTTTTAGATGTCTTCAAGAAGGGGACGCTGTACAAGGGAATATTCCTGCCCTCGCTGACCAACAGCTTTCACAGCAAGCAGCTGGAGACGTCCTATCTTCTCTACTCGAATCGGCAGAGACAGAAGTCCCTGATAATGTTGAACATTGTGGACCTCAGCCTGAAGGTGAGTGACGCGAAAAAGCAACGGGAAGTAAATCCAAATCGATTTGATCTCTATTAAAATCATGTAGAATATAATGTTATTAACTAAAGTCATGTAAGATTGTTATGTAAAAATTCATTTGTTATCTTAAATTTTTTTAAATCGTCCAGCTAAATTTTAATTTTATATTCTATAAAATTAAACAACTATGGAGTCCCATAGAATAAATACAGATATTATCCTAAACTGTTAAATTAAAAGTGTGTCTCCTATGAGGCTGCCAATAAATTCTGAGACCTGTATTCATAGTTCTTATTTCAAGACCATCTTAAGTAATGTCAAGACACTAATACGGCTCTGTGATTGGTTTATAATATCTTGATATTGTATTTAAGATGGTCTTAAATATAAGAACGGATTATGAATATCGGCCAAAATCACATTTTTATATCTCGCAAAGTCAAACAAATTACGAAATTCGCATATTATTCTATGTCTTCACGATAAAGATTGTCTAACTTAACAAATTTTAAGTTGTACTTTAAAATTCTATGAAGAATAAATGATAGAAAGAATGAATGAAGATAAGAATAAATGAAGAAAAAATGATAGAAGATAAGACAAAAAATCTATAAAAGGTAAATGTGTTCTCTATGAACTATGGGCGGTATTCATAATCAGTTCTTATATTTAAGACCATCTTAAGCATGATCGCAAAGTATTATACGGCCATTTCATTAGCTGAGCAGAATTTCAAGATCACCTAAGACTCGACTTAAGACAATCTTAAATATAAGAACCGACTATGAATACTGGCCTATGTGATCGAAGAGATTTTTATCGCGACGCAGATCACGTTAACGGCGATCTGGCTCTGGCAACGGGACTCGAATGGCGGAGGACTCATCGAGGGTTTGTCGTGGGCCGCGTGTTGCATGGCGGCGAATCTGGTGATCTGCGTGCTCGGCTGGTGGCGTTGCTTTTCTAACAATTACCTGTACTGGGCCTCGATATTCACTTGGTTATTAATAAACTCTCAAGGTGAGGCCCACGCGACTCATTCTGACCTATCGATCCCCATAATTAGAACTCGATGCAATTATAATTACTCGATTTGGGAGTATCAGGTTGACGCAAAGGATCTTGTCTCTTTTCCATGAAGCTCGGTTTTGTAAACAAAACAATATTTGTAAACAAAAATATTGATTTAAGAAAAGGGAATTAGCGATCTTTTCTCGATAAAAAGAATGTATCGAGGCCAGCAGCGATTATTTTATTTTAATTTCGAGCGAAAAATTACCTTGAAACTTAGTAACTTCGCTCTCAACTTCAGCTGATAAGGATGACAAAACTTTTTCATCGTTATAATAGCTCCGTTGGCCATCAATACTTCGCTGTATCGATTCCGCAGTTGAATCGAATGGCGTCTTGCTCTGCTGGCCAGCTAAAATCGAATATTCACCAGAGCGTGAAGCAAAACAGAGATCGAATAATTTCATCGGGCTCATTCTGAGATGCGCACAAAAATAATCTTTTAAACAATCTCCGTTCGCGTCCGAGTCATCCCGGTTCCGGTATTCCTGTCCTCCTCGATCGAGCACGCTACGCATCAGGGGAAAAAAACAGACATTTGGCAAGTAATGCCGCATCTCGTGGCCGTGGTTTGCAGGTTTTATAGGTGCCGGTCTGAACTTCACCACGCAGCAGCGGCTCATGTGGTATATACTCTTCGTCGTGTACGCGCCCTACGCGATGCTGCCTCTGCCGCTGCGATGGTGCGTCCTCGCTGGCTACGGAACGGCGCTAACACACATGGTGATGGCCGGCATAAGTCTCCTGCAGGACTCCACATACGTGAGAAGACTCATCGTAGACCATTTCTGGAATTTCAAAGTTCCCTCAACTAAAGAGATTTATTTAACTCATCGGAGAGAGCCCATCAACAGTTCCATTTTTCGAAGAACATTACTAGAGATTAAATAATTTTAGTAACAAACGATCTTCGTATACTATTATTAGAGATTAGATAATTTCAATGATGAACGATATTCCATCGTATACAAAATTTTAATATTTTTTGGAAAATGCAAACAATTACGCTGTAACATTAAAATTCTGATAATTTTACTTTTTTACGTTTATTGTATTTAATTCCTGATTTAATTCGTATTTCTTTAGTTTCTTGATTTAACTATAAATGCTTGTTCTGTTTGGCTCTAATTATCACTTTAGAGGCTTTAATTGATCTTGAATCTCTCGCAGCTGCAGGACGCCGCATGCATCATCCGCATGTTGACGACGAACGTACTGTTGTACCTGGCCGTGAACCTGGCCGGCATGTACACCAAGTACCTGACGGACCGAGGACAACGGCAGGCCTTCCTAGAGACCCATCGTTCCACAGAAACGCGACAACGCACACAGAACGAGAACAATCGACAGGAAAAGCTGCTGCTTTCAGGTAAAAAAATAATTTCGGGCTACCCTATTTTCTCTCTTGCACTTTGAATGTAAAAACTATCCATCTAACAGTTTTAATATTAATCTGAAGCTTCTTGAACGTAAAAGCGAGAGTGCTTTAGAAATAACAATGCCTAAGTCGAATTCCTTGCGGAGTAAGTGCGGCTTCTTTAAGCCATTTTCTTCTTTCTTCGGTTGGGGTAGTTGAAGTAGAATAATTGCAAAGCTCAAGGTGCGAGAATTTTCCGACCGATGTTTGCCTCGTGCCTTCAGCCGAAGCTTGAAGAAACGTGATTAGAGTATCCCCGATAGATTAGAGTACCCTCGGCTGTGAGACCAGAGAGAATCTTTGAGAACTCCTCTCGTAGCTTTCGAAGAGGAAAGACGACGCGAGGCGTCGCCGCGGGATTGTATATAACTAGGCTGGGTATTTATGTGCATATTTATCGTAACGCGCGGCGGGTAACTCGCCGCCGCTCGTCCGTGTAACTTGCTCGGCCAAGTGTCAAAAAGGGTCACTAGACACTCTCTCGACCGATTGCGCCGGTTGGACGCACGTTTTTCCAATAGCCTTTTGCGTGTTACGTCGCCGATCCCACCCGATATATCGATTCGCCGCTCTTCGTAGCGGCCGTTACAAAAATATACCCGTCGTCGGGGTACATTACGCTGGATTACATAAATACCACCTCTGACCCACTATCACTCTCTCTCGTAACGCCGTAGGACTGTTTGTTTTCAGTAAACTGATGCCGGAGTAAGATGATGTCGCGAGGCTTGGTTACACAAAATCATAAGTCAACGAAATTGCAAAGCTTTCTGCATGGAGGGAGGGCAAGAAGGGGCATTTGCTGCCCCTGGATTTTAATTTTTTTCGATTTAGAATGATTTTATGATTGACAACCAGATAATTTTTTCTTTGAAATTTATACAATTAAAAATAAAAATCTACATAAATATTTCTTTAAAAAATATTATTTGAAAATACGTTCGTTTGGCACCCCTAAGTATATTTGTACTCTGCCCCCTCCCTTGAAAAAACTTGTAACGGCGTCCATGGCTTCCTGATAGTTAAACTCCCGAAGCGGAAACGGATGGCGGAGTCTTGTTTTTCAGATTCAAGTGGACCTCGCTTGAACACGTTTCTCTCTGACATTTGAGAGAATTACTTAATTCTCTATTAGAGAGAATTAGTAAATAACGCAGAGAATATATATACTTACAAATGATCATCTTGCTAAAGAGAAACTCCGAATCGGTTAAAAATTCCGCGGAGCCTCAAGCAACATTTTTACATTTCATCATCGCACTGATACACGTGTCATGAAAGCATAATCGATAATTAATCTCGTTAAAGTGTTGCCCGACTTCGTCGCCAAGGAAATGATCCGCGACATTGCCCGCGAGACGGCACGTGGTGGGACGATATCGTTCACGCCGAATCAGTTCCATCGGATATACATCCACCGTTACGAGAACGTCAGCATTCTATTCGCCGATATCAAGGGATTCACGGGTATGCTCGATTTAGAGCCTACGGTATAGAAGGAAGAATTAAATAATTTTGGCTTAAATGTCATTTCATTTGATATAAATTATATATGTAATGAAAAATGAAATATATATATATAAATTAATATATGAAACAAAATATAATATATTAAAATTAAATTAAATATATAAAATATGTAAATTATGTAAGTTATATAGAGCTGTGCGACAACGCACGATTCACGATAATTTTGTCTAAGCTCTGGCGAGTCAGTGCAGCGCCCAGGAGCTGGTGAAGGTCCTGAACGACCTTTTCGCCCGTTTCGACAAGCTCTCGGCAGAGAACCATTGCCTGCGGATAAAACTCCTCGGCGACTGTTACTACTGCATCTCCGGCCTGCCGATCGCCAGGAGTGATCACGCCCATTGCTGCGTCGAGATGGGCCTGCATATGATAAAGGCCATACGAGATGTTAGGTTCACCACGAAGGTACTAGGATTTCTCCCATATAGATTCTTTTCAGATAAGAAAGACAAATTTCTGCGAATTACCTTTGAAACTAGTGTATTTTTTGTTAAACGACTTTGTGATTCGTTACTGATATTTACATTGCATTAATATGCATATTAATATGCATATTAATGCAATTAATATGCATATTAATGCAATGTAAATATCAGTAACGAATCACAAAGTCGTTTACTTCTAATGAAGTCTTAATTTTATTCAGTAACTCTCGGTCACAAATATTCTAAAAATATCAAAAATAAAAATTAAGCATTTTGTATTTTAAATATATTTAATTCTCTAAATTCTCCTCATCTTTCTCTGGCGCAGGTGGATTTGAACATGAGAATAGGAATCCACAGCGGATCGGTACTATGCGGGGTCTTGGGCCTGCGAAAGTGGCAGTTCGACGTGTGGTCGTACGACGTAACGCTCGCGAATCATCTCGAGAGCGGAGGAATACCGGGGTATAAAAAAAATTCATAATACGGAACATACATTATGTATTATAAAGTTAATGTTATTACATAAACGATTATATAATAACGCTTATTAATCATAAATCTATTCTCGAATTCTTAGTCCTCCAGTATCTTCGAGAAAATACAAATTTACAGTTTTGGGGGCATTTAAGTCCTCAAATCCACTCCATCATATTGAGTCTTTTGGCCTACAAAATTCGTGAAACGAAGGATTTATCTCGTTATAGAAGAGTACATATTTCTGCCGATACGCTCAAGTGCCTGAACGACGTTTACGAGGTGGAACCCGGCTATGGTTGCGAGCGGGATAATTATCTGAAAGATAGAAACGTTGTGACGTATCTCATCAAGCAGCTGGAGCCCCTCAAGTCCAGACGAAGGCAATCGTCAAAGCCGAAAGTCTGGACGGAGGAAGAGCTGGCCGCGAATAAGAACAAGAAGAGCTTCAAAGTGAACAATCCGCATGTTGTAAACAGCAACGCGCCCCCGAGTTCCATGGACGATGACATCGGGGTTGATTGGACGCCTGAAATCCCATTCGAGAATGTAAGCGTTAAAATACTAATATATCCAATTAATAATAAATTAGTTAAATTATTAATTGAATTAACAACAAATGCAATTAGTAACAAATTTGACAAATAAATTCCTATATTGATCTTTTAATCCGAATGAAGTAATATATATATCCGTGATTTATTTCGATCATATGTTAATTCATGTGTATAATCTTTTAACGCTTGTACTTTTACTGTACCTGCTTGAAGTAAAAATTATTATTTACTTTATCTATCTGGCAATTGTAGCTGAACACAGCTACATCGATGAGTAACTTGGAATCCGAATACTTGGAAGAAGAAAACGGCCAACCAGCCAAACCGAGTAACAAGGCACCGACGACAGCCGTCGAGAAGAAGGGCGCTATCGAGACCGCTAGCAACAAACGCATGAGATCAGCGAACATAAACACGTGGACTTTGCACTACAAAGACGAGAGCCTGGAATCCAAGGTAAAATAAATTCTGCTGATGTTATTATTGTCTTCCTTGAACTTGCCTGATTTAATAAAAAAAAATAATTCGATGGAATCCTTCATTAAAATTTAAGCAAATTACGGGACGTCCCATATATTATCTTGCATTTTGTCCTTCAGTTCGACCAATTGCGAGAGGACATGTTCAAGTCCAATATGATATGCTGCTTTGTCATATGGCTCTTCATCGCCGTCTGCCAGGCCATAATCTTGTCTGAGTGAGTACATATAAGTAAATCGAAAGTTAATCGATTAACAGCTGACTTTCTATCTTTAAAAACACAAATTTTGCTATAAATAAAATGTGATTTCTTGAAAATAAATAATTCCTTCAACTTTTCATTATCTAACTTCTAAACATTTAACTAAGATTCCATATTTCTTTTTTAATTAAGAATTTTTAATGTTTGTTTATAAAATATAAATAACAATGTCACATATAGTGATATATTAATAACTTCATTTAAATTTCATCAATACTGTAGCTGCATGATTCTCCTGATCTCGTTGCTGGTAACCACGGTGATCCTGGTTGCATCCTCGATCTTGGTGATGGCGGAGGAATTCAAGGGTATGCCAACATATCTACAGCACACATCGTCCATGTTGGTGCACAACAAAAAGCATCGTACAGCCTTCATCTGCGGCGTCATCAGCCTGATGACGTTGACATCCATTATCGGCGTGTTGACCTGTCCCATCACGGTACGCCCTTACCAGGAAGTGATGGTGCTCGAGCAACAGCAAATGCCGACGACGATCGCGGCGGCACCGCTTCCGGTTCAGGAAAAATTAATGGCGACTACCTCGAGGTCGAGCCTGGACCACTTTGTCCTTACGTTCCTAGAAGCTGCCCTAAGCGACGAGTCCACCGAGGAAGGAAATACCGTCCCCTCGACGGAGAACAAAACTCTGAAAAGTGAATCCAGCAATATCGAGCTGAAGCTGACACGGGTGGTGAATGACAGAGCGCCCGGAAGAAGCAGAAGGGAATTCTTCAGGTTCTATAGGTGTGTTTTATGGGTATTAAATAAAAAAAGATGACCGTATTTATTTGCAAGCGCAACTGGGGCACCGTAGATTTGGAGGCCTCACATTGTCGCAAAGACAAATACGAAAAATTACGCAAAATTTATTTTATAAATTAATTATGATAAAGGAAATTATTGATTATGACTTCCTGGCAAATGATTAATATTATCACAGGTACGAGCAGCATTATGGGAAACCGGAAATCGGAAGCCGGCATTATAGACGAGTTGCGCGCAAACGCGACGCCGAGGGAGGCTCCCAAAGAAAGATTCTCTCCGTTGCCGAGGAGGAGAATCAAGACCGCTCAAAGCGGATGTTTCTGAGGAGTGTCGATGAGCTTGAGGAGGCCGGCTGCATTCGGCCGGAGTATATGGTGTTCACGTGGATCCTGTGCCTGATCGCGCTCGCTTCAGCGTTGAAGCTATACTATCTGGTGAAGACTGCATTGGCCGCGGCAATTGTCGTGGTGTATGCGGTGCTGATCCTTGTCGTGTGCAAGGATATGTTCACCGAAAGGGAAAGAAATGCGTAAGTCGCTCGGATCGATGTTTAAAATATTGGAGAGCTTGCAACTTCTGCACTTTAAATGCTTCTGAGCATTAAATATGCAATGAAATACTTCATCTTCGCGAGAAAATATAATTCAGCTTTGCTAATCTGTAGATAATAGCAAATAAAAACAACGTTTACGTTTGTGTCGAAAAGGCCCAGGATTATGTTAGCCTATATTTTGTCAGCGAAGATGTAAAATAAATTCTTAATACTCTGAGTTTAATTTAACAATAATCAGAAAGTTCCTCATGCACCTTTTATCCCTCGTTCACTCTTAATCTTTCTTCCAGATCGGCGATATCTTTACCGGCACAGATGCTGACCTTCCTGACAGTCTTCCTCGTGATGGTAACGTACCACGGCAGACTAGTGGAGGTGACGTCGCGTCTGGACTTTCTGTGGAAGCAGCAGGCTGAAAGAGAATTGAGTGACATGATCGAGTCGCGGCATAACAATAAGCAGCTCCTGAAGAACATCTTGCCGGATCACGTGGCGCATCACTTCCTCACGGCGGATCGCGCGCCAGAAGTAGAACCCGATCTTACTTCATTTAACAGGCACAAATACGCTACGCTATTATTAATATCTCTTCGTCAATGCAGGAACTCTACTCGCAATCGCGGGACAAGGTCGGCGTGATGTTTGCCAGCGTGCCGAATTTTACGGAATTTTATTCAGAGGATGTGAACAAGGGAATGGAGTGCATTCGCCTGCTTAACGAAATCATTGGTACAGCAATCTGTCGTTAGACTAGCCGTTTAACATTATATTAAAAGATCGATGTATACCCTTCTCATATTTTCTTCATATTTTCATAGCATTAATGCTTTGACATATAATTTACTTGCAATACACAGCTGATTTCGACGAGCTGCTGGACGAAACGCCGTTCCAGTGCATCGAGAAGATAAAGACGGTTGGCGCCACTTACATGGCCGCGTCGGGCTTGAATCCCAGCCAAATCGTAATAATAATATAAAATATAATGCATCGCAATATATTATGCCTCAACGAGATATACAGGATGTTGTAAAATTACCAGATATTCTTTTGTTTAAAATTTTCTCGACTGGTTTAGATCTTTTCTTAAAAATTTCGAGCGTATTGATACTTGAATTTCAATTTGGAATTTAATCACAAAGATATATAACACAAGAAGTTGGAAAGAAAATTGAAAAGTTGCTCAAAAGATCTTACAATTGAAGATATTTTCGGTGGTTCTGATAGAATATCTTCAGTATCACCGATACTGAAGATATCCTGTATATCTTTAAATTCCTAGTTTCGAAAAGTTTACTTTTTAATATATACATTAAGAGGCTCGAATTGAATAAAATTCGGATACGGCAGGATACCAGCGACGACATGGAGCACTTATGCAGGCTGGTAGACTACGCAGTGGCCATGCGTCATCGTCTCGAGGACGTGAACGTTCACTCGTTCAACAACTTCGACCTGCGAGTGGGTATCAGTTGCGGGCCCCTCGTAGGCGGCGTGATCGGTGCCCGAAAGCCGGTCTTCGACATATGGGGCAACACCGTGAACGAAGCTTCCAGAATGGACTCCACCGGTGTGATGGGCAAGATACAAGTCCCGCACGACATTGCCAGGGTAAAAATAATAGTGGTTCTTTTTTTAAAAAGCAGTCTTGAGTTTCGTATAAATGATTTTTTGGTACTTGAAGGGTAAATTCAGGGCAACGCCTATTATTTTATGACAATTTCATGCAACCAATGTTCACATATTTTTTCTTCGACTCTATATTTTGTTTTCTAAAATAACGATGGGGAATCGCGCTAATTTATCAATCCATCGTATGCGGGCAGTTTCTGGAATCGAGGGGTTACCAGACGCAGAAACGCGGACTAATCGAGGTGAAGGGGAAAGGCACGATGGAAACATACTTCGTGCTGGGTAAAGCCACCCTACAGCAAGAGGGCACTCCCAGGCACAGGAGCACTTGCCGCAGCCTCGCTGCGGTGGTCTACGGTGTGGTCCAGGCGCGTCGCAAGCAAATCAAAAAGCAGGCGATGCGACGAACGTAGATCGAGAATCTCTGAAAATAGTTCTACGTGTATAGCTTTGCCGATGCTGCCAGATTGGTGCGGAAAGTCTCAACAATTGGGAACAAAATTGCACAAGTTTCTGATCATCAAGATAATTTATGGTGCACATATATTTCATCTAGAAAGAATTGTTTCAATTCTCTTTTTAAAAAATGGAACGTATAGTATACTGTTAGTAAAATAACATCAATGTTAATAGAAAAAGCAATAAATCTTTGCACCAATCTGACAGATAAGCGCGACAGGTACTTGAGCAGATCTTCAGGTTTTGAAAAGGAATTCTGTCCAATTTCATTTCCGTGTCATCTTGCCACAAAATATTGAATGTATATAGCACTAATAAATAATTGATCTTATATAAACACGAGTTACCCTTTTAATTGGAACTTTAATTACAAGTTTCCGCTTGTTACAGTAAAATGATTCTAACACACGGTTACTTTGAAATAAAAAAAAAAAAGATTAATAATTATTAATATTATCACAGAATAGCATTGTAATATGCTCACTGTAAAAGGCATTATTATTATACTATAGTAATCGGTGATAGGTGGGAATGCACAACGTCTCTAGCTCCGTGTAACCTCGTATATTACACATTATTACGGTAAACACAATATTTATAATCGTAATAATAATCCATGATAATAATGGCAATAATGATAATCATAATAAGGCTAGCTACAGGGTGGCCGCCGCCGCGCGATCTCGAGGGGCCACCGCACCTTCCCGGCCGATTCGATCGGCCGGCTTGCGACTGTACACGACTTTTACAACATACTCGAATAATTAATCTAATTTTACATATTAATCATTAGACAATTCATTACAATTATGAACCTAGTCAGAAGAACGTTACGACACGTAGGAAGGACCGCGCGCCACCCTTTCCCTCAGATCACACGCATCTCATTCGCTTACCGTTAATCGATTATCATCAGCAAAATTTCGCATCCTCTGAGGAAGAATTTTAAAGGCAAAAAACGTCAATTGCATGTTACTTTATTAGAAGGGAAATTGGACACTGCTATATATTAAGAAGAAAACATCCATATCTTCTTTTTTGAAATAAAATTGTATTTATTATTAAAGAATCTTTTTCTTAAAATTTTTCAATGACCAATTTCCAAACTTTAAACGTTCTAATTTATATAAAAATTTAATTCGTAAAAACATTAATCTACACTTGAAGTGAATTACGGTTTAATTTATGTTACAGCAATTACAGCCTTTCTTAGCTAAAAGCTAATAGAGATAATTTTCTTGTCGAGGATACTCGGAAAATTTTGCTCGAGCGAGCGAGTGCTTTCTCTGAGGGACGAAGGGGGGACTTGTCTCATTTAAGATACAAAGGCACTGTACACGTAATGAACATACAATTAGAAGAGCGCTAAAAAGGCGGTCCGGATGATGCTTCCTTTCCCCTCTTTTTTTTTTTATTCTCTCGCCTCTTTCCTCCACCTCTTTCTCTCGACAGGTAAAACGTGCCCTGTTGAAAAATATCGCTTCGATCTACAATATCTGTCTGTCGCTTTAAAATACGGCCATTAAATCGTGGCGCTTAAAATAGGGGAGCGGTTTCCTTCGTTTCTAGCTGCATTGGTCGAGACTAACTTCTTCGTTCCTCCTCGTCTAGATTAGTCTAGCTTCATTTAAGGAAAAATAGATGACTATGATCGGATTGGATGCGCGGTAACTATTTATTATTATTTTATTATTATTATTATTATTATTACACGGGGGTGAACTCTCGTAGTGGGGAAGATTGTGGAAAACAGGGGGGCGGATGGGGCGCGAAAACGGTTGGTCAATGCGATCAGAAGTCAAGAAAACGCTCCTGGCTTAAAGGTGGGATCTCTCACGTTTATCACAATTTGGCAGTGAACGTTTTCACGTTGTTGTTGTTGTCGTTAAGAAATACATAGCTTACAGCGACGTAGTGTTCAGCCGTGTTCTCTTCTCAAAAGCTATACACATATATGTACGATCGCTAGTTACAACGGCTCGCTATATATATATGTATAATAAAACGCTACGGCTCTTTTATACAGATTTATATCCATACGATACATACACGTATATACGGCTGGATTGATGAGAAAAATATTCGCTCTATCATTTCACGGACCAAAAATAGGTTCTCGTCTGGTCTGCTCGGTTTCTTTCGTAGGGTGTACAACTTAAATTAGAAGTAGTAGTAGTAGTAGTAGTAGCAGTAATAATAGTAATGGTAGTAGTTTATAGCGAAAATATGCCCTTATACACTCTTTCTCCTCTGCCCTGCCGACCACGTTAATCCTCCACGGACGAGATTATTCACGGCAAAAGAAATGCCCGATTAGTTCATTCTTACCTATAAATCGCGATTATGTGTCGTCTCGAAGTTGCGTCGCGATCCGTGGAGGATTAACGATTGTCTTTACGTTTGTGTGCGCGTTTATCGAGAACACTCGAACTCGTTTGCACGCGTCTGAATACCTTCCTTCGAAAATTCCCCGTTCGTTTCTATACGTACAAGAACTCAGATAACATGCATGTCTAAAAGATATCTTTTCGACGTCTTTTAGACATACGTGTTATCTGGGAAGAAAGGTTGAACTCGCACGCGAAGGAAAAACTTTATCTTTGAGTGGAGCGTTTCCAAGGATCGAAAGGCTCGTCTTCGAACTGGAAGGATCAGAATCGCGCCACACGCGTGTTTCTTCGCGTTACATACGTGATTCACTGTGTTAATTTACGAAAATATCGAACAAACGCGCACGATTCGCGATCGTGGCACAAACGACCGGTCTTGCTCCTCTAACTACGAAGAAGCTCGCGCGAGCTTCCTACTTGTGAATTTGCCTATTATCCTTACCCTTTACATTAAATATATATATATTTATATATTTATATATTTATAATATGTATATATATATAATTTACGAAGTAGCGTTAATCGAAAGATGTCAAATCAGTTCGGAACTTGCGACTGCCGGCGGAAAAACAATATATCGATCACTTCTCTTTCCGCCGGCATCGTGCAAAGTTGAGATCATATAGCGTGCTTGTGTGGTACGATTTCAAATGTACGAGAACCAAAGCTGTTTACACCCCTCTGACGAAGATGTTCTGTCGTGGATCCTGTCGTCTCAACGGCTTGTGTATTTCATCTTCCTTTTCTACATTTCGTCCAGAAGCGTCGCGCGTGGTCGTCGTTGCTGTACACTAATGACGCCATAAATGCCTTAACATTCGCTCGAACACGTTAAAGTCTCATCCTAACCCTGGGAGAACCCCCGGGCGCTTATAAGCTGTGTGCAATTTAACACTAAATCGACCGACGCTTTGTTCGCCACAGCGACTACAAGTTTTCCATTCTCTCGGACGCATTTGCAAAGTCATTTGCACAAGATTGATCATTCTGCTTCAAGAAGAATGTATTCATTCCAATATCGGTAAGAGTTTTGTAACAACTTGACGACTCGAGTGAATGGGAAGAGGAGTTGTCAACGACGATTCGTACCCACGTAGTGTGAAGAATCCCTATTCTATTATATTTGTATAAAGCTCCTGGACACTCCAGCTGAGCACAGTGGGATCGATTCAAATGCATTGGAAAGATCCTTCCAAAAGTTTCCTTCTTCGACCCCACCGCAGGTCAGTCGAGATTTCTTGGATGAAAATGCCACGCGTAGTTAAAAGCCCTCGAGAGTAAAATTAATCTTTCGGGAATTTTGTTAGGAATCCTTCGGGAATCTTTTAGCATTTCTCGTCAACGGACTAAGTTTGTCATTAAGTAAGTTCGATCGATCATGCGATGGAGAGTCTAGTTGGACATCTTGTCGTACGGTGCGATATTGTCTATCTTATATATTTCTCTTTTACATTTTGTATACCTACGCCAAAAAGTCCTGAGATTACCTTGAATTAATAGCAGGTGTTAAATGGCTGCCCTGAAAACTCATGCTCCAGTGATATTATCTACATCTAGAGCAGAGCGAGATATTCAGTCTTTAGCCGCACAATCCTTAGAAATACTCGCAAACCTGCAATTTTGACACCCGGCAAAATTTGACAGGCCTGGAATATTTGTCGAACAGCTTTACGATAGTTTTTCCTGTACAGTGTCTGAACACAAGTATATTGCTTTAGAAAGTAAAAGTGATTGAAGGTAGCAGAAAGCGTTGATAAGAAGACGTTAATTCAACGAACGTTATGGGCATTTATGACTTGTCTAGAGTACAATTGTGTAGAAAATAAGAGGAGAACGCGGCGGGTCCTCCTTTTCCCTCTCATTTAATTCCTCGAAACTACTGACTCGGTGGAACTAGCGCTTCTAGATATTCAAAAATACATCGCTTCTTTTGCGGATGATCCTTTCTCGTGGCGCGAAGAGCTAACTACTTTTTTTTCTTCTTCTTTCTTCTGTCCCCCTCTCGCGCGCAGTTCGCTCGAGATGGGGATCGAGGAGTTGAGAATTAAAAGTAAATCCGTTTTTATTTGTTAAAGGAACACTTGCAAGTAATCGCAGCGATGCGATTTCTTTCGCCTTTCGATCTAGTGTAGCTGCAGTGGCAGGCCAAATGCCTCATTATTCCGCTTCCGCTGTGTGATCTCGTTCTGTATAATATTATTTTAATGGCAAAGGTACCACTCTCTTAATCCTCAAGTTCCTCGAATCGGGCTAATGTACAAGGTGGCGGTATGACAAGCGCTCTGGCACGTTACGTCGGCTGTGAACGCCGCGATCAATTGACGAGACTGTGAGTGAAGGTACATTTGTTGTCTTAAAGTACGTTAACCTGATGAACAAGAAGCTCTCTTTCCCTTCTACGGTGTGTCTCTATTCTCTCCCCTTTCCGGAAATCTGATCTCGCTCTCTCATTTCATGCCGCGTATCATCGCCTTGCGAGCGGCGCGCAACTTCCGCGCACGTCTGTTTCTTCTATTTTTTGTTTCGCTACAGCTCGAGAATTTTGCTAACAAAAATCACAGCGCACACACATACACATATTAACCCCTTATCGCAGGAATATGATTTTTATAAGAAACAAAAATATTGTACATCCCATGGAAAGTAGTCGACGTCACACGCGAGAAAATTGAATAAAATTCGAAGATTTCACTTTTAATCCCGAGACACAGGCATGAGTCCTCTTATATTTGCCGTGTTTCCAATCCAGTTCGTTTTGCTAGAAACTCTTTACTCCTACTTTAATTTTAATTACCACATTTGTAGATTTGGACAAAAAATCGATAATTGTCCTGGATATTAACCTTCCATGCCCGCACTCAAGGCTTTAATTTTATATAATAATTAAATTTTAATAATTGATCATTTCATTTAACAGGAAATAATATGCATAATTGGCAGTAAAGATCACGCTACACTCTAGAGACATTCTTACTAATTC
Source organism: Aphaenogaster floridana (assembly GCA_003063835.1). Taxonomy (NCBI): domain Eukaryota; kingdom Metazoa; phylum Arthropoda; class Insecta; order Hymenoptera; family Formicidae; genus Aphaenogaster; species Aphaenogaster floridana. The sequence goes on from NJRP01000303.1 coordinate 68,607, forward strand.
CTTTTTTTTTTAGTCCTGATCTCATAGTCAAGTTGCATACAAAAATGTACAAATGATTTGAGCAGTACCCCGCACATGGCAGTAATTTGCCTTTATACGTATTTTCATAACAATGATTAATTAACGATGGGCAACCTTTCATCCTTACATGATCCTTAATACAATAAAGGGCGAATCTCTCACTTTATCTCAGCATTTTCATAAGTGGCAGTGAGAACATATATTATGCATAGTCTTACACTTCGGACTAATCGCGAAGAGGACGAAGAATGAGAAACAAAACGCAAGCATTAGATTTCAGAAGTCCACGATGAAAAGAAAAACGCTGCTCGCGACGCAGTGTTTAACCTCTAGAGATTTTTAATCTCTTTCACAAATCACAATGATTGTTAATTACAATAATAAATAAACGACGATAAGAAAAACCTGGTCGAATCTGATAAAAGAAAATATCTAGCGCGCTAAAACAGGAACGATCGCATGACGATGCCGCGGGCCGATTTTATTACGTTATTACGTCCTTTGATAATCAGAGACAGTCTTCTCTAGCCAATACCCGAGAGCTATATAAAAAAAAATCGTGATCGCCGTCGGATATTTACAGGGAATAATCTAGCGACTGGCGGTGATATTCTTTGATAGATAAGCGAGCTAGATTTGTACAAACAGGACTAATTAACGAGCGAGCGAGAGAGTCGCAAGCAGCGCGAATCGGTCTTCGCGTCTACCGAGGATTGCCCCTTCCTTTTAGTCTCTCTTCTTTCCTTGGGATCGGCTCACAAAGCTCTGTCGCGATAATCACGTTCCTAACAGCGAATTCGAACAGTCAGGTGCAGATTAAAACGCATACAATAAAGGCTGCCGTACACAAATAGAGGTAAAAATATCCATAAGTGTATATACATATATATATATACATTATATATATATATATATATATATATATATATATATATATATATATATATATATATATATA
>NJRP01000303.1:69715-85194 GCA_003063835.1 Aphaenogaster floridana
TATATATATATATATATATATATATATATATATATATATATACATATATATAATGTGTGTTTGCATGTATGCATGTATATGTATACATATGTGTGTATGTGTGTGTGTGCATGTAAGTACAAGATGAGATAAAGCATGACAAATTAATGTCTCTAAAAATATTATTAGAAGAAAAAAATATTTAACAGACCACATTCTCACAATCAGACTAAAGCAATTTGCAATAGAAAATGCATCTTTAAATTTCAATAATTTCTATTTGAAATATTATTTTCTAAAATCTATAGCTCTAGAGAAATTATTGTCACGCTGTCATCCCATCTCATCCGGTATATTTGCGGACGGTCGCCTACAAGGAGCTCTCAAGGAGCCGGTCCCGCCTCTTTTCGCGTAGCTCTCAGGTACATGGATAATGCTTATCGTACAAAATGTCTTCTCGTCTCGCATTGACACAAGGACTAGCACTAGCAGTAGTGATCACTACCATCCGGAAAGAATTCGCATTTCCCGGATGGTAGTGATCACTATTGCTGCAGTGTGCTCAGGAAGTCCAAATATATGTGTTGCATGTAATCTCAGGAGGACTGTCCCGTTTGTGCCTGTAACGTCGTCGACACTACCGATGACGATGACGAAGAGGTGGTAGTGGTAGTGGCGGTGGCCAGCGGCATGTACAATGTAAATCCGTCGTAAACGTCCATCAAGTCGCGCATACGATACTCCTCCAAACAGACGAATCCCTCCAACGAAGGAGATTGCTTACGCGCGCAATCCATGCAGTGCACTACGTGACGTTTCTCCTGTTCGCGGATAAACAGGATGTTGAATACCTCGATCTGCAAAAAAAGGTGAATATTCCTTTTTAATATGATAAACTTATTAAAAAATGCAAATATGAAAAATATTATATACGTAGAAAATAATATACATAATAGATCAAACATTTCATAAAATTAAAATTATGTAATGCCAATTGTGCAAGAAAATGTAAATAAAAGAGAAAGAATTGAAATATAAAATGTCGAGGCATGTAGAATTTCGTATTAATTTGCTGACTACTAGTAGTAATTATTGTACAAAGTCTCGAGTTTAATTAAATTAGAATTTCTTCTTAACCCCCCCCCAAATCTAGACAATACATTAGGCAATTTTTAAGATCACTTTTAGAATCTATATACATAAAGGAAAATAAGACTGTTATTATTATAATATCTGTAAAACATGTGTTGATTAATATTGCTAAAAGCGTAAGAAAGGAAACATACCTCGCACTGGCCGCAATAGTGTGAGGCCTCGTTCTTGCCGCGACCGTGGAAGCGCACTTCCACATCTTTGCTCTTTACGAACTCTAGTATTAAGCAACACTGTCTCATCGTTCGTAGAAGGCAGTTCTTGATCAATTCGAACAATCGCGGATCCGAAACCTTGATATTACGTGCCAAGTTCCACGAAAGATGCACCATCGGCACGATCGATTTGAATGCCTGCAGCTTGTTCCACTCGTAACGCTCGATCGCGAGCTGATATTGTCTGGCAGTGAGCGGGCCAACATTCCACGCAATATTGTTACACCAGCCGACCGCCTGTACCCAGTGCACGCAACCCGCGTTCACCCATACGAGATCGCCTGGTCGCTGATGGAACCTGTACACTGGGATATTCTCCTCGTATAAATCATCTAGATTCGGCCACCAGCTGCCGTGTAGGTAACTGATGCCGTTGCGCTCACAGAGCGAGCATATTACGCCCCAATACGCATCCGGTACCGCGAACCATTCGCAATCGCCCGGTCCGATATTTATGTTAATGGAGCAAAAATTGTTGTTTTCTTGATGACCAGGCGTTCTGCTGCCAGGTACCTGAAAATAATTATATAAATTAAATCACATCCAGGAACATCATTCAAATGTGTAAAACGTTCCGTTTTCTAACTTTGTTATATTGAATTTTTAATTATACCTTCATATACAACTGCACGGTGTTCATTCCTAAGATCACATGGCCCACATGGCTGAGCATGTTACCGGCCGATACCACTCTGGCGAAGGCCGGCAACTTCATTAGTTCATGTAACTGTGGTTTCCACTTCCTCTCATCTGACAGATCCACGTTGGTACCAAAACGCAGCATCTTAGTTCCCGGTCGACCGGCTAGACCAAAAGTGTTCTTTTTACGTCGAACCGTTTGACCGGTGCTGTCTTTCGAGTCTGAATCTGACAGATTGGAAGCGTGTACGCCGCCCTGCACCTTCTCTTCTTTCAGGCTCTCCTGAAAGCTGGAGGCCTGATATTGCGCATACTTGGCAATCGTCGTGTGGCTGCGGTGACTGATGCAGTTCCAGACCTTCTTGTTGAGCGCCGGATCCCAGTTCTCCTCGCTTGTCTGCTGCATTTGTGTGCGTACCTCGATACCGTGATCTGGATTCGCCTCGACCAGAGTTTTAGTTGAGAAAAGACCCAGATCGAGCTTGAGCGCTGCTGCTAAGCCACGTATCACAGCAATCGGGTGTTTCAAACAAAATTCCTGCAGATGCGGACTGAAGGCATCCTTCTTGTTCTCCAGATAAACGCTCGGTGTGGGCGGCAACAGTTGTTCCTTTGTCAATCGTTGACTGGGCGGATCTGGCGGCGCCGGCGGTGGCGAACGATCGCTCAGTATCGAGCAATTCGGCACGCCTTTCAGTCCTTGACCCTTGCACGCCTCGATCATCGCCCTGGCATCCATTTCAATACTCAACTCCTGTTCCGGCGGCGATTCGCACAACGACTCGAGCTTCAGATTCATCATCGAGTCTGCCTTGGAAATATTGGTCGCTTCGCTCCTGTTTACTGTTGTCGTCGTCATCGTCGTGCTAGAGGATAACGATGACGTCGTTGTCTCGCACTTCATCGTCGTCGATTCACATTTCACCGTTGTCACAGTCGTTGTCGCCGTCGTTGTCATGACCGTCGTCGTCACAGCATCTGTCGTCGATTTCGACTGAGTTGGCTGAGAAGCCACTTCTTCTGGCTTTTCCAGTTTCACTTCCTTTACTTTGTCCGCGTTCTCCTCAAGATTCGACGGCGAGAACGGACCGGAGCTCAATGTGCCGTTGTCATTAATAACTCCGCCGCTCGACGGTTCCTCTTTTACGACGGTTTCCAAATCATCGGAACCGAAGTGCTTGAGTAGGTCTTCCGCGAGCGACGTGGCTATGTCTTTATGTGACAGCAGCGCTTGCAAATCTTGATCCGTCACGTCCAAATTGTCCTTATTCGCTGCAGCTGTCGTAGAGCCCTCCGAGTAGCCACTGGTCGCCGACGTAACCTGCGTGTAACCCTGAGCAGCGTACTGATTCGGCTGCTGCTGATACTGGCCACCATACTGGGCACCGCCGGTGATCTGTTGCCTCTGCGGCGGATAAGTGGGATCGGAGGCGGATTTGTAAGGCATTCCTGGTGTCTGCGTAGTGTTCCCGGTCGCCGCCGTATTGTAGCCGACATTGGTATCGGAGAAGCCTGTCTGCAACGCAACTGTACCTCCTTGCTGCAACTAAATGTTGATTAATTAAAATGACTTAAACGATGTATTCATCTTCGACGTGACACACATATCACATTTTATGTGAAAATTAAGAAATGTGTAATTCCCTCCACCATGCGAGCATCAATAAGTAATTTAGTTTTCACAGAAGAGATTTGTTTCGACTCAACTGGCCAATATTTAATTTAAATTAATATATCGCGAATCGCGACATTTTTCGACCATAGATTTTGGTCCTTTCTAAAGAGAGTGAAATTAATTTTAATGTAAAGAATTTGTTGCGAAAAATTTTACCTCAGCCAGGATTTGAACCTGGACCTCCCTTCAATCCGTGCGGGCGTCTTAACCAGTTCGACCACCGAGGCGTGGTAATATTTCTCGCAACATTCGATGATGTTGGAGCACCAATACTTAAGTCAATGGTGATAAATAAACAAGAGATGGGATATTCTTCGCCAGTGGTATTAGTGCTGTAACAAGAGATGGGATATTCTTCGAAAAATGTCGCGATTCGCGATATATTAATTTAAATTAAATATTGGCCAGTTGAGTCGAAACAAATCTCTTCTGTGGTTTAATATTTACTGGCGAAGAATATCCCATCTCTTGTTAATTTAGTTTTATTTAAAAAACGAGATACTAAATACTTACCGGTTGTTGCGGTATGCCGTAATTCTTGACGATACCCGACGATTGGCCGAGGTTCTGAGGATGGCCGTATGCCGTAGGATAACCAGGCTGTCCCGGCCTCAAGCCCCGCTGCGCCGCTTGCTGCTGTAGCCTGATTTGTGACTGGTGTGTCTGCATCGCACGATATTGATGTTGTAGCTGAAGCAGCATAGCTTGCTGTTGCGGTGTCAGGTTGGGGACATTCTGCTGTAGGCATTGCAACATTTGTAGTTGCTGCGCCGTTAGATAATACGGCGGCCGTTGCTGTGGCGCAGCCGATATTGCCTCGTCCGTCTGTCAAGGAAGATTGAACTAAATTAATGCAAATTTGAAATATTTAATTTAATTACCTGTCTTTTTTAATTTATCTTTACATGTAATAACTAATTTTTTCGCAAATACTTTATCAGAATTTACTGTACTTTTATAAAGCATTTAGACTAAATTATACAGAAAAGGCAAATTCTTAGAGAATATCTTAGAGAATATCTGTCTCCTGTTATAATATATTCTTCTACCTTAAATCGTTTAGCAGCGTTCTGTCCCTGAGCTTGAGGATAAGGCGGTGGCGGTCCGGTCGGAGTGGCACCATATTTGTACGAAGGTCCGCCGGGTTGCTGTTGCTGCTGCTGCCGGCTAGACATCTCTGCACTAATCGGCAGATTCCAAGCCTCTTCGATTGACGGCAATTGCCGCCTCCTGGATAAAAGAATAAAAATTATGTATAAGCAGGAAACAAGCTCCATGACCACAAAATTAAAAAGAAATATACTAAAGGTCGTCTATAATTCCAGCTTGTATTGGCCTTTAGCTCGCTTGATTTTATTTTCAGATTTTATTTTACTATTCTCTCAGATTCGAGTTCTTTATTACAGATTCGATCGCTATTATTATATTACATTATTGTTGCATGACTAAATATCTATTAGCGGATTTAATATTAAATTATATATCTTCTTTTCATTTCGATATTATCAATATTAAACAATGTAATGAACAATTTGTACTATTTTAACAATTTTACGTAAATTTCAAAAACACGTAATTTCTCAAATATATTCATCTAATTATTTCAATGTTTGAAGAATACACATGAAAGGTCTTTATAATGAAATCGTAATGGAATCGTAATATATATATATATATATATGCGCAATTTGACTTTTCGGCGACGACTCACTTGGTAGCGACGGAAGGCATTGGTGCTTGACTTAGGTGACTCTGCAGAAAGCTGATGCGCTGTTGGAGGGACGGGTTCATCGGGTTGTTGCCACCGGACTTAACGCCACCCAGACCCGCGAATGGGCCCGTGCAATTCGCTATATTGCTGTTTCCCCTACGAGTAAAACAGAAGCGGAACTCTTATCACACTGACTTAATAACTCAATGTAATCATTGTGAATTTTTGAGATCGTCAAATGTAAACCTGGCCTTCAACTTACGACACGTGTTCTCGCGCAAGATGTATAATTATTATGAAGTATAAAAATGTACACGTCACAGCGTGACATATAAGCGATAACATAAGAAAAGAAAACAATACGCATAGTGTAACTTACAGGACTACAAAGAGCGATTTAATAATCGCACATTATTTAATTAATTAATTATCTCTTTATCTTTTAATTATATTTTAAATTATATTTGATTTAATCATTAATGTGATCGACATTAAGATAATATTAAATTTAAAAAGATAGGACTCTCAAATTTAAAAAATCAAATACCAATATCGGGCAATGAGACTGCGGTGCAGTACTCGGTGCGCAAATAATTCAATTAGGTTGATAATTTATTTTAATATGTTTAATATAATAAAAAGTCGAACGTTTCGGCTACATATATTAAACATGTTAAAATAAATAATCAACCTAGTTGAATTATTTGCGCACCGAGTACCGCGCCGCACTCTCATTGCCCAATATTGGTATTTGATTTATTTAGATAATAATCTAACTAAATGTATTCGCGCGCCAGTGTTGAAACAACGCGACTACGGTGGCATTTAATAATTATGGAATGCTATGAAATGACTCGCGCTGGAGTAACATGCAATTTACCTGGATGCGTTAACGTAACAGGCCAGGGCGTCTTTCGGTTGGCTAACACTTTCGTACAGTATGCCTAGATTAGTCCAAGCAGCCGAGTGGGATTTGTCTAGTTGCACGGCGCATATGTAGGCTTGCAGTGCGTCCATAGGCTGATTCTGCTGCTGATATAGTACCCCTATACTACACCACGTGTCCGCATTGCCTTCCGATTTTTCGACTGAATTTCTATCGAGCATATGGAGAACGTTATTAATTATATTCCCAAAGAGGAAAACATCATAAATAAATGTATATGAATGTTATATATAAATGTTAAAGTATATAAGTATTAAATCTTACTTGCCTTAATATTATTTTCAATATCTTTGTATTACATTGGAAATTTTCTTCTGTATTTTTGACTATTTCCCTATACAAATATTATAATAATTATAATAAATAAATAAAAAAAAATATAATAAAAATTCACGTATTAAAGCATGCGTATGTATACAAAAAGTTTTTTCTTTCAAATTTTGAAAAAAAATATAATAAAAATTCATGTATTAAAGCATGCGTACGTATACAAAAAGTTTTCTCTTTCAAATTTTAAAAAAGGCTTTCGAAAAGGATATTGAAAAAGGGCTACTTGTTTAAATAGAGAAAATGTATTAAAGAGAGATAATGATTATTTTAATTAACAAAAATTATTAAAGGAGAAGGTGGTAATATGGAACCCGCAGATTTTATGGAACCCCCCAATATCTTAATACGATTTAGTTGCACTCTATGAGTGACAGCTGAAACTTGTACATTAGGTTGCCCTTTGAGCCGTCAGAGCGTTACAGTCATTAGTTTTGCTTGGCAACGGAATAATAAACGTATTTCTTTTTCCGATAGTTTGCAAGGTATGTAAAACTTCGTTTATTTCTCAGTATTCACGAATAAAAGACAACATTCAAAGTCAGACACGTTATGTATATAGTATAACCTAACTTTTCCGCGTATTTTAGAATATTTAGTTTTTGCGTTTTGCTGTAGCCACTATTGTTGTTCAAGATGACGATGTTTAGGGAGTCCATATTACCAGCACATTACAACATACCACCCAATTGCTCACTTTGCGATAATCTTTAAGCAGCTTTTTTTGTAAGTGGAGAATCATTAATTGGACGTTAGAAATGGATTATCAATAGAGTAAAGAATCTAAGCATACCAAGAATAAAAAAATTGAGCTTATAATTTACAAGAAATCGTTAAAAAACAAAGTGGAGTTCCATATTACCACCTTCTCCTCTACTGCCCGATGTCAGGCCTTAAGTTTATTTGACAGAAACTTTTCCACACGAACTTAATATAACGAAATTCTATCACACTATTGTATATTGAAATTGCAATGCCAGTGAATCAACCTTAACCTCATTAATTTCTTTTGTTTTTGATATAAAACATCAAATTTCAAAGTGTAATAATAAAAAGAACATAACTAATCATAAATAAAATATATAAAATAGCCTCTCTATGAAGTACACTCCGCAGTCTGCTAAGTCTATCCCTTCGAATTGCAATTTCAATCGTTTTTTCATGCCATTACCTGTAGGCGATAAATGCATCGTGCACCTTTCCGGAGGCGGCCAGGCAACGTCCCAAAAGGTAGAGACTCTGTCCGCTCTTGGGTTCAGCTTCGATGGATTTGTGCAGGCAGTGGATAGCTATGGTTTGCTTCTGCTGTCTGCTTATGCCCAACACCGTACACTCAACCACGTGGTGCATCCATCCTGCGTGCACAAACGAATACGAATAACGCACTTGAAGGTGACACCATCTCTTTGTGTCATTTTCTTCAGTTTTCTTTGCCTGCCATCTCGACAACTGTCGTTACCTCGTCGGTACGTGACGAAGCTAGCGAACTAAACTGAATAGAGTCTCGCAGGTACGGCCTAGGGTTGCCCCCGACAGCAGTCGTTCTTACTTGCTGCTGTCCCTTCTCTAGGGGGATTGTCTCGAATTACCCCCCTGTAAACATAGGCGCAGCAGCGCGAAAAACGATCCCGGTGTGCAACACGATTTTCGCCCTCTCTTCTCGACGAAACTAGACGATCCTAAAGGGTTTTCGCGAAGCGAACACTTATATTCCACTGCCTTTGAATTAGCCGTCGCGTTCCGAGTCTCTCGAGAATAGCTGATTAACAATAAGATGTTTTATTAACTCTGTCCCCTCGGATTAAAGAATCATACAATTTCCTTGAAGGAAGAATATAAAATACCGTATCGTTATTTAAGTCTCTCAGGACACTTTATTATAATGTAATATATTACGGTATTATATAATATGGATACCATATAATAAAAAATTTATGATAAAAAATATATAATCCTTTCGCGCGTTCCCGATATAACGACGTTGATTTATGGCCGGTACTTCTATATTCGCGCGACGCATGTTTACCTGTTGATACTCCACGGATTAATCGTCGTGGGAAAAGCGGGGCGTCGGCAAGAAGTTGTTATTCGCGACAATAAATGCACGACCGTAAATAGGTGAACACGTGGCGGAAACCGCATGTGGGAACTGGTCGAGTTAATTAATTCGCCCGATCGCTCAATTTCGACCCAATTACGCTTCCATCTCTTCAATAGCTTTAATAATTATTTTATTTTAATAACGAAGGGGGCATAAGAAAACCATTTAATGCTAAATTAACAATAATTATTAGGCTAAAGCAAAAGTTTCTTCCAAACTCTGCCCAACTCTGCTTTAAACAAAGCGACCAAATTTAAATTTAAAAAAAGGATTTAAAAAATTCATTTTAAATAAAAAAAGCTATAGGCAACGATAACCCTTTTGACAAATAAAAGCTCAAATCGGTGATTTTCCTTGAAGCAAAATTTGGACAAAGCTCCCGTGTTTAATAATTGCCATACATTTTCAGTACACTTTCCGGAGAGAGAATGTCCGAATTTCCGAGAGCTCTCTCGGAAATATTTCCGCCAGTTTATTCACAGGATTAAAATAATCACCGGTCGCGCGATACGCACCGCCGCTCCGCTTGTTCGTCTACCTTTAATGTTATTTATTCACCTGGCGTATTTACCTGTCCTAAACGCCACGTCCCATATGCGCTCGATTCGCAAATCTGCCCGACCTGCCTTTAAATCGGTCCACCTGGCCACGGTCGGGTCCCAAACGCTTCATTCGAGCTGAATCTGTCAGTCGATTTAAATCACGTCAACTGATCTCTCCGCGAAAAACCTTCTCCCGATATTCCAACGTTCGAAAATACCAAATTTTCCAAGGTTATACACTTCTGTCTCCGAACAAAGACATTATGGTATAAATAAGAGAGGGGATCATTAACAACAATGACCGTTAAACACATAACAACCCCAACGGTTTTTCAATCTACCAAAGGTCACCAACTGAAGAGGATCTCAGTAGAGATCGAAACCGGTTTTAGATTGGATATTACTATCACGTTATAAATATTGGTTTCATTTAATTTAATTTATCGCACGTACAACCGCGCTTCAGACTTGTACTGGCCATTAATTTTTAATTACAATTGAAGTTTCACAGTTTCGAGGGGAAAATGAATACGCAAAGAAATTTTTCCACGTGTTCTTATGAGATGTTAACGTCATTCTTATTTTTCTAATTGGAGTGACGCATTTACATAATTTTTAATTCCTTCTCTCTCCCCCCTCTCTCTCGCCCCTCTCTCTCTCTCTCTCTCTTAATCGTTCTGCATAAAAGCATTAAGGTAGTCGTGAGAGAATCAATTTACAAGACATTTATTTCATATTTTATTCTGACAAATTTAGACACAAAATATAAAATATCTCGCAAGATATTTATTTTTATTTTCATACTTTTATGCACAGAATAACGAAATAAATTAATCAATGTAAAAAAAACGTATAGCTTTACTTAAAAAACATATAGAAGAAAATGAAAAGAATCGTTATTTTCGTATGCAATCAATGTAGTGATACGAGTTGGATTTATATATATTCCTCGCTGGTTCGCTATTCAATGTACGAAATATGTCGTATGTCAAGAGAGAGAGAAAGAACGCCTCTTCGTTCCTCCTCGCCGCAGAAGAAAAGAGAGCGGAGGACGAAAGAGGACGACATCAAGGCAGAATTCCAAAAAAAGGGAAGCGGGACCGGTCGCGGGACGGTTCGCCGACACGCGAGGAGCCATAAACGGGCCGTAAAGTAGATGTCCCGTTCGCAATGCTCGCAACGTCCTCGAGGAAGCGCAGACCGGAAAGAAGAGACGCATCTTTCGAGAGATGGACAAGACGTGCGGACTTTCACCATGGATTCGATTCGTTCCGAAGGGTGAAGAAAACGCTCGACAGGCCTGAAAGCCTGGCCCTCGGAAAGCTTCAAGGACCTTCATTAAGACCTTTATTTTTGGGCAAAAGGATCGAAAGGATGATTTTAAAAGAAAGATATTTTTCTTTCTTTTAAGTAAGAGAAATATGAATCTGACTTGTCAACTATCTACGATCCACCTACATTACCTGGCAAACAAAAACTAGAAGAAAAAGAGATACTAGCCCCCACTCGACAGTGGCTCGACAATAGCAAAAGGACCTTGGCGAAAGGGCGATTTTTCCCTCGGATCGTCGCGCCTTCAGCCTCACAGATTCGGCTGAAGGCTCTCGGCGGGCCGGCTGCACTCTGCCAAGTAGTCTGCAGACACGTGTATTGATTTATTCCGGGTTAGGGTGGGCTTGGGGATGAGACGGAGGCAACTCGGGGGGAGAGAGTGAATGAACGAGGGACAAAGAGGGTAGGAGAGGCCGCGTGAATGGGTCGGAGAGAGAGGGAGCGAGGCTCTAGTTGTGGGAAAACTATCCTTAGCTTCTGTTTCTCTCGCACCTGCCCTATGTTTCTCTCCCTCCCTCCCGTTTCTGTCCCAGACTGGCGCATAGACTACCGACTGAATCGCGACGGGGTACGGCGGGGTACGTTAAAGTGTCCCCCTAGATCTAGGATCGGAACCCTCGAATATTTTCGAAAGTAACACTGAGTAAGCTGCAACGTCGACAACTTCAACATTCTGTTTTGAATTAAAATTTACACTTGCATCTAATATCCTTTACAAAAACTATACTTTGAATATTACATATCACAATATATTATTGATTCAAAATAACAAAGTTAATATCGTTTTTATATCAAACCTTGTTTCCATTGAATAACTTTTTATGTCTTAATTACGTGGGATAGACTGAACAAAGCGGTTTCGAATAATTCAAATATAAACTCCGAAATAAGCGATAATTATAAAGAAACTATTTATCTAACTATCTCAAAATTATCGGACTATTTGTTGGATTAGAAATTTAAAGATGTTCTTATGACTAAAAGTTATAAATAAATTTATCGGGCGGAACTTTGTTTTTACACTATTATCATAGCCTTCTCTGTGTTAAATATTTACGCTCAACTCCTAGAGAATGTCGGAACTTCTAGGTAGAACTTTACGAAAGTAATATTTTTGTTTCACATTCCTCTTTCCACAATGCTTTAAATATTTATATATGAAATATTTACGCACTCCCCCGAGCTAGAATATGTCGGAACCTTTAAGTATTTCCGAACGCAACATCTCTCACCCTCCTTTTTCCAAGAGATCTCCAATATTTACACAAAATATCCTAGCGCAGACCAATTTTTATCTTTTCTTTTCGTTCTTCTTAACGTCGAGCAATCGACAATTTTTAAGACGTAAGCAATTAAACGCAAAAAAAATAAATTTTAGAAATGAAAACAGATGGTAAAATGATTTCTCGTCCAATTTTCAAATTTCACTTAAATGTATCTTAGCTGAGGATTTTATTTACAATGCTTTAAAATTGGAACTGTTTTTATCAATTAAATTTTCCTTAATTACAAAGTCTAAATTAATTTTACCCTCAAGTAAAACAAATAAATTTATCTTTCTATTTTTTTCTAACGAAACACCTCGGAATCCTAACTGGTGACAGACTTACCTAATTGACGGCAGATGTCGGCCTTCAGATGTAACGGCAGTTTTTCAGTTTTCAGTAGAGCCTCGTAATGCTCCTTGGCCAGGCGATACTTGCCCTGAACCTCGTACAAGTGAGCGATGTGAAACTTGACTGCAACAAACACGCGGAAGACGATTCCTCGGTGAATTTCTCGGTAAAGATCTTCCGATTGGTGGTCGCGAAGGAATCAAACTACGCCGATATATATTCCGTCGAAGACGAGCTTATCAGCTGGACTCGAGAGAAGGGAGCGGAGATCATCGATCAGGGTTGATTCGAAGTTTGATTAATTTTCACCACGTCGATGCGCGATAAGCACGTGCGCGAGACTGGAGCGCGAGCCGCGCTCGACCGGCTATTTAAAAGCGCGACTTCCGGCGGGGAATTATACATTCCCGCGTAAAATTCCTGGTATCCGAAAGCGAAGGAAGAATGATTCCCGCGCGAATCATCACGTGGAAAACGTACAACTCGGAGTCATCAGCGCGGTCATCGTCAACGTGATTCATCCGCGAGAGGCCTCCGTGCCCGGGAACCTGTTCTACATACATCTGTATACGAGATGTGGAGAGGGGGAATCCCCACGAGACCTGATTTCAACATTAATGACAGATTTCCCGGTGAATTCGGAATCAATTTTTTTCCTCGGGGAAAACGGAGAGTAATTAGAGCTGGCATTAATCGGGAGTTTCCATTTTTGTGACTTCGAAATTAAGATCCTGTCGGAGCAAAATCCGCGGAAATTAACAGAAAATGTAATCTACTTGCCTCTAAGCTCAGATTTAAAAGTCTTCCTTTCGACGTTCAACATCTGTCGCGTGTCACTTTACGAAATATGTCAATCTCGTCGACTTGTTCATTATGTCCATTAACTCATGAGTTTATTATTGAGAAATATTCAGGTTAATTTTCCGGCTATTTTGATTAGATAAGCGCATGTTATTGCCTAGTTTCTAATGGAGCCGAAAGTTGGTCACGAGTTAGGGTCGCGCGCAAAAGATAGACAAGATTTTAAACCAGTAAAACTTGTATGATTCTCGTAAATAACTCTAGTCAAATCGAATCTCGTTATACTAGTCACAGAGATATTACTTGTATTAGTACAAACGCTATAATTCTTATGACAGCAATATATCCACGTAGAAGAATAAAATTATAGCAATATATTCTACAGAAGAATAAAATTGCTTATTTATTCAAAAGGACAGCTTTTACGATTGGCTATTATACTCGCAGTAAAATTCGAGCTATTAAATTGGAACTTCACTCGTCACAGCTTACCTCCTTCAGTTTGAAAGATAAAATGCTATTTAAGACATCCTGTATATACAGAACGATAAAGTGTCGATTAAAAAGTTTCTCGAGAAATTTCTGGTATTTAAAATCTTAGCCTTTTTATCGTGACCAATATTAAAGCTAAAGTGTCGAGCGGTTCTTCGAAGAAATCGTTGAACCATACAGTCACGCGGGACGTCATCTCGCTGACATGAACATCGAGCAAAAGGCGGTCAAGTTCGGCGAAGGAAAGTGAGCGAGCGATTACGAAGTCGCGATGCGCGGGGTGTCAGCCGAGAGCTTTCCCATTAACGGCGCGAATGAAGGGACGAGCTTACTTACTCTCGAGCTTGGAGAAGGAGGCAGGTGTGGTGGCATCGATCAGAGCGAGGGTCAGGTGCTTCAAGGCGGCGTCGAACTCAGCGTGGACCTTCAGCATCAAGCCGAGCCGTAGGTGAACCTCGCAGGCCCGTGGGAATCCTGGTTCCACCCATAGCACCTGCTGGAACGCCTTCACGGCCCTGAAACATAAGAACGACGCAAAGACTATTAATTAACTAAATAAATTTGCCTTAAGACGAGACAAAATGGCTCGAACAAGTTTGGCTTATCCATTTCCACCAATGTAGATTAACTTTAATCTCGGGTTAATTTACTCTTTATCTCTTTCTAATTCTTAGAACTAGAAAAAGATAAAAAGTAAGTCAAATCGAGATTATAGTTAATCTACATTGGTGGAATGGACGTTAGAGACGTAATTTGTGCGATCTCTAAAAATATAAATGTTTAATACACGGTTTGTCTCGACGATGCAATTTGTGCAACCTTTATAAAAATATAAATATTTAATATGCGATGTCCCACACGCAACTCGTGATCTTAATTTCAAGAGGCGACTCGATGAATTTTAAAATCGAGTTCGCCCTTTTTAGCGAAAATGTCAAAACTCGGAGTTTTATGCGAAACTTTTGCGAACTACGAGTTTCCAGACGGATAATCAATGGAATTACGTTTTTCGATAAACTTCGGGTGAACTATATTAGAATTTTAACTCGAGACTCACAAAGATACGAGATCGTTTCTCGGAAATAAAGTCTCGCATGAGAAAATTTCATTTTACATCTTTTGTTTATTTAATCAAATAATATATAAATAGTTAACTCTCGATAAGGTCAAATAACAAAGTATAAACGGCAATTAAGAGTCAAGAGCTGGCGACAGTGCGCAATAGATAAAATATAATGTTCTTTAATAAAAAAAATCATGATGTAACAATAAAACCGGAAGTTTCGACTCATTTTCGAGTCTTTATCAACAGACAATATATTAAAAACCTCTCAATAGAATTCACGTGGTGGAGATCATGATGTCAAATGTGTCGTTCACAAACAGTTACAAGGCCGAATGGAAAAGGATCCATCCAAAGCCTAAAAAGACAACAAAGTCCCATCTTCGTTAAAAATTGAAAAGTATAATAAAGCTGTGTCTAAAAGAACGAAAAATCACTCACCACGAGAACACAAATGAGGCACAAGAATAAATAATACATAGCGCAGATTAGTCATCAATTGTCGAAATGATGTGATAAAAAGTCAAAAGTTAACATAGCTATGAGGCGGCAGTGTGGTCTAGTGGTAGAGCACCAGACTCGTAATCTGTAATACCAGGTTCGAGTCCACTAGATCAGGTAAATATTATTATTTTCCGACACTGCGCTCCCTGCCGGGAAGAGGATTCCCAGTAGGACTGCGTTCGGAAACATCATCCGAGTGCCCCCGGGTATCATTTTATCCTTGTTGTTCATCGAATGTTAAACAAGAATAAAATGATACCCGGGGACACTCGGGTGATGTTTCCGAACGCAGCCTAGGTAAAACTGGGCTCCGTCTTTCGGAAAAGATGTTAAGATGTTGGTCCAGTTAAGATGTTATTACACAGAAAAAAAGTCTTCAATCAA
>NJRP01000303.1:92155-121979 GCA_003063835.1 Aphaenogaster floridana
CAATTGTATTTTATTGATTTATTGATTTATATCTTTCATTATTTGAGCTGAAGATGACTCCGTGCAGTCGAAACGTTCTCGATGTTTGTTTCTCACATTGAAACAATAAATAATATTTTATAATTTGACATCTACCCATATTGCTCGTTATTGGCCTTAACCTTTTTATTAAAAGTAGCTTTTTTTCTTACTCCGAAAAATAATACTAGATATTTCTCAATTATATTCCTTTTTCCTGGAAATTATCTAAAAGTCATTGATACAAAGGTGTCACATTTTTCACACGTAACCTAATGCGTCAACAAAATACTCCGATAATACAGAGACACAAAGTTTGCTTTCCTCAGGAAGGGTTGCAGGGAAACGCGCGTTGCACGAGGGTGTGCCTTCGATCGCAATTTTATTCAGAGCGTCGCCGTCGCTGGACGCGAGCCAATGTCAGTTTACAGCCAGGCAAGAGCAACATCGTCGAAGACGTCACTTTCGTTCCCGTTAAGCGGTCGTTTGTGACGGTTATATATAGGTCACGGCATACAACTGAATTCCCGTGTCTCTTCGCGGCGCATAGTGCAGTGCATCACATTTCTTCTTCCTCCATCTCCCCCCTCTTCTGCCGCTTTTTCTTCGAACTTTCAAATTTCCATTCTATTCTTATTGTATTTCGTTCCTATGTATCGCTCCATTGATAGAAAAG
The DNA here is from genome assembly GCA_003063835.1 of Aphaenogaster floridana. Classification (NCBI taxonomy): domain Eukaryota; kingdom Metazoa; phylum Arthropoda; class Insecta; order Hymenoptera; family Formicidae; genus Aphaenogaster; species Aphaenogaster floridana. Next base: position 92,850 of record NJRP01000303.1, read on the forward strand.
CGACACATCTCAAAATAAGCAACTTTTCAGTGGAACATTTTTAACATTCTGAATTGGAACGTTTTTTAAAAATTAGGATAGTGAATTTGCTTCATTTTCCTTCCATGTTATACTTTCAATTATAATGTATTATTTAAAACTATGTTATGAGTTTTCAAAATTCAAACACTGCAACCCCTAGTATAGCCTAAGTTTCATCCCTTATCAGAGTTGTGATATTTTTCCATATGAGCAAACGAGCTACAAATGTGTCGTTTTTCCACAAAAATATATTAGTCTTTAGAGTCGATTTCCTTTCATTATCTCAAAAATGCTAATTTTTTACTTGTGTCACTTTTCTATCAACGGAGCGATATATTTCTTCTTACATTTTATTCTCGTTTCGCTCGATTCCTATTATTATATCTTTAGTTTTCTCTCTTTCTTTCTCTCTCTCTTAAGGCGGTTTTTAGAGAGCGGAACGTCTAAAAACTCCCTTTATTTGTTTATTAGATAAACGTGGCACGACTTTGCGTGTCAGCACCCCTGCGCGGGTCCACGCCAAGCTAATCTTCCCCATATCGTTCCAATTTTAGTATGCGCGCACTGCCGAAGCGGGTACGCGTGTCGGCCGGACGTGTACATGTATATGCACACACTCTACAACCGGCTGCATGTGCGCGACACACTTTTCACAGAGCGGGGTTACGGCACACTTTTCCTATCCTAAGCGAGCGGTTATGAAACACGAGCGACGTAACGTAAGCGCGCGCGAGCGCGCGCGACCGCTTACGATTATCTCCGCGCGCGATAAAGGCCTATAACAGCTGAGCCGCCGCCTTTCACCGAATGCAAAAGCTACATTTTCGCGAGGCAGAACCTACCGACGAACCGCGATCTCGCGGTAGCGGAAAACGAAGAATGAATGAGGAAAATAAAATATCCGACTCTGAACCCCACAATTAATATTTCAATCACGCAGTATTAAATGCACTTAATTCCCCTCTATGTTTAATTATACCTCCATATTCCCCCATCAAAGAGTCTTATTTTTATTTTCTTGTAATTGCAGACGCTTTGTAGTGGATATTTGTTTCAATGAGATTTTTCGATACGGGATAATTAAACTTCAGGAAGACAAATAAATAGTAAAATTACGTGGCTTAATCGAAAGAGATCGTTTTTGCCGCCAAGTTTGTAACGTATCGGGGAATAAACGGCAGTTTAACAAGAAAATAGTAAAAACGACGGCAAAAGCGACCACCGTCATTGTCGTCGCCGTCATTGTCATCCTCGCGACCACGCGAAAGAGCAGCGCGGTAGTAAATTCATTCATAAGAAGGCTCATTCATCGCTTCATTCACTCGCTTCGTTTCCTTTCGGGGTTCGTTGTCTTCGGCAATGAGTCACTCCTAACGCGCGCCGAGCAGAAAGAGAAATGTCAGTGACTCGCTCGTTTCTTGCGAAACGGGCGTGTAGCGTAGTCGATGCAAAACATCGAACGAAAAAAAGAGAGAGAGAGAAAGAGAGAATAAGATAAAAGAGATAGAAACAATTTCCAATAATCGCGTTTGCAATTAAACAAATAAATTTTACTCGACCCGCTTTTCTCAAGACAAATAACTTTAAAGTCGCCAAAAATATCTTTGATGATAGATAAGTGTAGAAATATTTCTTAAAATTCTATCTCTTGTTTTTTATATATTTAATGTTAAAATATTATTGATGTAACCTGAAGACTAAGTAGTAGTCGAAACGTATTCTATTATAAACATCTATTTAATGATTTTTTGAATAAATCTTTGTATTATTATAATTTTCACAACCTTATTATTTGCTCGTATTTGGCCGCTTCCTCCTTTATTTATTTCTTAAAATGTAGGAATATTAGATATTAGGAATAGGAATTAGAGTTTTAGAATCAGTTTCCTCAATAAACACTATAGATAAATAATAAATTATGTTGTGTTTTTCGTACAACACATTTATGTCTTATATCTTATTAATATCCATTGTGCGTTACGTTCAACATTCATTGAGGAAACTGATTCTAAAATGTTAATTCCTATTCCTAATATCTAATATTCCTCCATTGTGCGCAGAGACATACATGTAATTTTATTCTTTTTTTATTTAATCGATACTGTACGGTTGATCGCTTCGAGCGTATTTTTCCCGGAATCTCTTTACACGACGTTCTTTACCCGCCTACTCGAAGCTGGTCTTGCACGGTTACGCTCTGTATAGCGTAACGTAAAAATGGAAGCGAGCTTCGACGGTAGCCCAGATTGCAATTTCGCGTGGCGAAAGTGTGCCATAACAAACGCGCGATCCCGAGCGCGAAATGCGGCCGCGGCCGTGGACGGGGGAGGAGGGTGTAAATAGAGTCGTTAGGGCAGCGTGACGTGCGGCAGGGCGCGGTATCGTTAAGGACGATCTCCAGGGCGAAGCGGGACCTTCTCATTATCGCGCAACACTTCGAATTTCCTGGCACGAGAGACGCCGCGTCGTCGTTGCGTCGCGTCGCATCGCGTCGCGCTGCACGAAGGGTGCATTAAAATGCACCCTTCGACCGACCGGCCGTTTAACACCTCATAAATTAATCGTGAGTAGGTATGATCCGCGTTAGTTAACGCGATCCGTCGTTCTGTCGGCGATTTCGTTCGCAAGCGACCGGCGGGGAAGCGCGATTCACCCCTCGATTTTAACGATTTTCGCGGATGAATCATAAAGCTCTCGGCAAATAATTTATTGTAATTTTCATATGAGATTATGATTATAGCAAGTTTCCCTCGAATATCTAAATTATTGATTAAATTATAAACTTCTTTTTAAGATATTTACTTGAATCTACTTTTATCTACTTTAGCTAATTATTAATTTATATATTCTCCAACGTTGCAAAAACAGTGTGGCAACATTAGTAAATCATTTCTAGTAATTTTTATCGTTTCTAAAAGAACGGGTTAAATTAGTCATTTACCGCGACCAAAAATTAAAGATTCAAATTAATTGTTAATAAGATCTTAAAAATTAAGTATCTAATTATAATCTTCGCGTTTGCTGGTGTATTTCAGCGCAAATGCAACGGTTCAGAGACGACCCACATTTCCCGTGCAATTGCAAAGTCAGCTTCAATAATTTCAACATGCCGGAGATAGAACCGCCGTTCCGAGAAATCTTATTACACGATCAGGTATCGAATAAATTCCTCGCCCACAGAAGAAAACCCCCCGAAGAATAATCGTTCTTAATGACTTCCTTATTACAATTTCGTTATCTTGATCACCAGTGCGCGCACGCACGCACCTCCGCCGAGACTCGGACACGCGTCACGCACGCTGCAGCACGCGCTGCACCGCGCGCGGACTCGATCATGCAAAATAATAATCATTAGGACGTCACGTACGAAAAATACCGTTTTAGTGTCAACGATTATCAGGCAACTTCGAGAAACATGTATTTCTGTCACAAATTGAAAAAACGCATGCTTTTCGCATTTCTCGGTGTGGGAAGCTATCTTTGCAATTCCATTTCGGGCGAGCGCAGAAAGATGGAAAGAACCAAGACTCAATTGATCATCAATGCTAACAATATAGGATAAGGTAATCAAATGTGGATTATGAATGTCATTTATCATATTTATATAATTATATTTTTGGTCAAATGGCGCATTATTACAAGATTCTTTAGCATTTGTTTTAGCTTTGCCAATTATCAATTGTTTACTGCACTTTTATTGATATCGTCGGATAATAAAACGTGAGATATCAATTGAGATTAAATATGTCCGCGAGTGTCTGTTTAATAACCATGTTATAAAGTTTAATATTAATAAATGATGAAGCATCTATTAGATTCTCCCCCCTCCCCCAACACCCTCCCATCACGAAAACCTGTCTCTTATACACATCTAGATGTGTATAAGAGACAGGTGATAATATTTATCGCAATAACCGATGATGTTAAGAAGAACGTATTCGTTTCGTGTGACACCGTTATTAGGTCTTGGTGTATAATAATAAACTTTAATTAATTATTTAAATCGCCAGTAGTAATAAACATGTGTAATAAATTGTAAGTCGACCCGACTGGCAAGAGATGGCATTCTATTAATTACTACGTATCAACCATACGGATTGTGGTCCTCCACGTGTAACAAATTTAATATTAATAAATGCTGAAGCATCTGTTAGATTCTCCCCCCCTCCCCCCAACACCCTCCCATCACGAAAACTGTTAGAAAATTTATTGCTGGGGGGAGGGGGGAGAATCTAATAGATGCTTCAGCATTTATTTAATATTAAATTTGTTACACGTGGAGGACCACAATCCGTATGGTTGATACGTAGTAATTAATAGAATGCCATCTCTTGCCAGTCGGGTCGACTTACAATTTATTACACATGTTTATTACTACTGGCGATTTAAATAATTAATTAAAGCATGTTATGAAGGTTTAATTATGGATCATTCACGTCGTCGCGTCGTTGTAATTTAATTAAAATTAAAAGATGTAAAACAATAAAATGGAACAAAGTCATCCATGAGAAATATTCTTTATAATTAATCATAACCCAGGTAGCAAGCTGACGTTATTTGTCGTCATTTTGATGTCAAAATGCCGTCTAATGTCGTCAAAATGACGTCAAAATGACATATTTTGCTACCTGGGTAACTATTAAATATTTTATCGTTTGTATCTTTCCGGATGAAAATATAAATTTTTTATTCAAAGATAATCCAGAACTAGTGCAAAACTAGAGCAATGATGTACTAACTTCACAATTTATTACGCTACAAATGTTTGCATTATGAATCTGGGCCACACACACAAACACTCAAATACACACACATACACACGCTCCTTCCTAGAAGCGACGGAACTTTTCTTATGCAGATTCGTATTCGCGCTGCACAGTTCGCGGTGCAACAATGCAACGAACCGGCCGTCTAACGGCGGTGCATGTCGTCGCGAGCGTCGGCGGCTCCCTTACGCAATGCGATAGTACAATTCTCTCCCGTCCCGCGGCTTACGCGGGGCGAGTTTCGACACCCACGCGCGGCCATTGTGCCGGCACGGCGCGGGCCGTTAGACAAAAGATCCTTTCCATCTCTTTCCCGTAGTTGGCCCGTAAATTGCCTCGACGCGCCTGACTCAACTCGGACGAATGTCTCTCGCGAAACCTCTGGCGATTTTCGGGACAGACAGACGTTCAGCTGGTTCGGATCGTCGCGTATAAAATTTCGTTATGACGATCTCTAGGGAAACAAAGAGCGTGTAATTGAAGAGCATTTTAAAGCAAAGGGAGGATTAAAAATCAGAAATGTGCTTTCAGTTCCGATGCATGTTAAATTTTATGTATTTGTACCCACCTTTCACAGTCGAGTGTAAAATTCATAACAGAACAGCCTCTGTAATGTCATATCTGACTTTAAATGATGTCATACGACTTTCCCGTTTATACCCGGGGCATTTCACCTCGGGCGTATTACTTTTTAACGACGGACTCTTTGATCAATTGGACTAAACTTCGAATTCAAACTTCCGACTCAAATGGATTACAAAATGGATTACAAAAAGTACATCTTCCCTCAGCTACTTTTAAATGATGTTTGCTTCAACGGAGTTACAATTTAAAACTTGGTTACGCAGATACGTGATTAACCCTAGAAGGCAAATGTGGAGTTTCTTGTCACCCCAAACGAAATTCAAATTACGCTTCTGAAGTAGCCAGGTACACTTTCGGGTCCGAACCCATACCATAATTCAAAAAACATGTTATATACATCATCGTTTTCCTCATTAAAAAACGAAGAAAATGCATTATTTAACTATTAATAATTTACTGCTGATAGAAAGGATTGAGGCCGGTATTCCGTTCTTATATTTAAGACCATCTTAAGTACAATCTTGAGATGTCATGAACCAATCACAGAGCCGTATTAGCGTCTTAAGACGTTACTTAAGACGGTCTTAAAATAAGAACAGACTATGAATACCGGCCTGAGACACCCGAGAAGTTTGGGGTGCCGTACCACCCCACTTTTGCCTTTAAAGCTCAGCAAATTCAGTTTTGCCTTCTAGGGTTAAAGATGAAAGATTCGAAAATTGCGATAATTGGAAACTTTCCTCGACATCTTCTAATCTACCACTTAAAAACTAAAAAAAAATCAATTCCAGATTTATCCAAAAATCTGTAAAAAAAACCCGCGCGAGAAACGGGACGGTTTGTACGTTGAAAGAAAGACAAAATGAGGAAGACGGGGTGATGATGCATAAAAAGTGCATATGAAACAACATGTGGGGTGGATTCCGACATCCTTTCCAAGTCCTGAAACTGAACCCCCGCGCCGCGGGATTACGACGCCCACGCAGCGCCCAGCTGCCGGTCACACACAGGAAGACTGTCGGGACGATTAACAGACGACGACGACGACGACTAACAATTTCCTAGTGACCCACATCGCGCTCTCGATGCGGTCTCACTCCCACGCACGCAAACACGACTCTCTCTTTCTCTCTTCCTCTCTCCAATTGCATCTGTATCTCTGGCGGCAACGAACGAACGCGTGCAGTACAACCACCGCGAAACTATGAATTCTAATAATATCTCGGATCGATTAGAAAGTTCCTTAATTCTTTTCTCGATCTTGTTGATATAACTGATATAGAAAAAAAACAATATATGTTTTAATACTGGAAACAAAAGTCACTTCATTAATTATACTAATTATATTTAAAATAAAAGTTACTTCATTTCAATTATAATATGTATTATTATATATATAACTAAAACATTTAATTATATATATTATATATTTTAATTAATAATTAAATCTTCACTACTATCAAAGTATTATTTAAATTAAAATGTTTTTCGGCGTTATACAGTAATTATGAATTAATTAAAAGGAGTTTCCCCTTTTAGGGAACAATGCTGATGAAACGAAATGTTTCTCTCTGCGCTATTTTGAGGCGCGTGTTGTTACATGCGAGATGTAACGTAATATTTTATTAAAGTGTTGAGAAGGTAGAAAACTGACCTCTTGACCAAACTTTGTTCAAGCGACGAGGCAAACAAGGTTGCAGTACAGTAGTGTGCTGAATTGAAAATGCGTTCGCTACGAGTCACTGACGAGAATTGACCCTCTGCTTGAGACAGATCTTCGCTTAATAAAAAGGACGGACCTTTATTAAAATAATCATAACCAACTAGCGTGACGCATCCTAATACCAAGATTAATAATAGGTTTGATGTTTCGAAGGAAAAGTCTAGAATTGTTAGAAAAGATAAAAATAATGGGTAAGAGTCACTGTTTAAAAAAGACGGGATCGTTAGATAGGGATAAATCCCACAGGAATGTCGGGCGATTTCGGGGAGAGGTTTAGAAATCTCCTTTTTATCTATATTGTAAGATTGCAATATCTAACACAGATAAAAGATCTAATATTGTACTAAGGATATGATATTTATTAGAGAACCTTCGAGGAAGAGGTTTCGAGAATATTAGAAATCTTAAAATTCTAGATCGCAGTTGCAGCGCGCAAAGCACAGTCTACAATGGCTGTAAACTTTTAGTCTTTTGCCTTAAGCTAGATAATTTTCAGTCAAAAGAGTTTTTCGCGCTTCAGTCGTAATCCTTAAATTTCAAGAGTTTATCAGATCCCAACTGTTAAGTTTAGGGCTTAAGGCAGCGCGGGAAACGCTTTTTATCAGAAATTACTTTACTTCGAACAAAAGGCTTACAATAACCATTAGATTGGGTTTAACAGCGTCCGTCCGTGTCGTAACGCAAATTCTCGAAGCAACGCACCTCCGATGTCACCGTAAAAGCGAGCACGTGCGAGCGTGCACGTCGCCCCGCCGGCCGCGGATGCGTCTGCACCTGCAACGGCTCGGAGGATCCAGCTGCGCCGATCGGCTACTCGGTGTCTTTCTGCCTATCGTCCCTCTCTCGCCACCACGACGCAAGTATTTTCGAACTGCAACCGACAGAACAGTTGCGACAATCGACCTTCGAGAGCAACGAGAGGCTCGCTCGCCGTTTTACCACCGCTCAGCCGCCGCCGTTTTGCAATGAATCATCATGTGCAGCCGGTAGTTTCCGATTAAACAAAGAGCGTTCTCCGTAGCGATCGAAATCTATATCTGGTACTTATGTTAGTATTTATTGGTCGCACATAATATAGCATTAGTTTCACAACTGCTCTGTGTCTGTCATTGTAATAAAAAATTAGTTTTTTTTTATGATTTTGAGTCATACCAATTTTATAATTAGAAAATAATCATATTTAATTTAAAATATTCGAAGAGTTTCGTGTTGTTACGGCTCTTATGCTCTTAAATTAGCTAAAGTGTGATAAATTTTACCTAATAATCGTGCTTCATTTTCACCTTAGTAACATCGGGTTAAATTCGTATCGCGTGTTATACCAAATCTAGATTTGTCTCGAGGTGTCCCAGTGTTGAATTAGAACAGTGATATCTTTCTAATGTTCATTTCTACCAATGTAGATTAACTTAATCTCGATTTAACTTACTCTTTATCTTTTTCTAGTTTAATGTCCATTTCTACCAACATACATTAATTTTAATCTCGGTTTAACTTACTCTTTATCTTTTTCTAGTTCTTAAGAATTAGAAAAAGATACAGATTAAGTTAAACTTAGATTAAAGTTAAGCTACATTGGTAGAAATGGACATTAAGAATTAGAACAAGATAAAGAATAAGTTAAACCGAGATTAAAATTAATTTACATTAGTAGATATGAACATATACTGTGTGTTTACTCAATCTTGTAAAAAAATTCCCTGAGAATTCCCGGATTTTCAGGTATTTTTATTTAAAATTCCAGGTAAGATTAGAGAATTTTTTAATGCAACTATGTGAAATAATTTTATTATACGCACTTTTTAATGTTTCTTCTTATTTTTCCACGAAACTATATTTATCCTTTTCTATAATTGGAGCTGCGAAACCTATAGGATATGAAAGGCTCACTATAGTATATAGTATAAGTTCCTTTCTGCCGTGTATTGTCTTCTGTCACCCTGATTTTTTAAATAAAAACTCGCGAATCATACAAGAATATACGCGGAGGTGTATGCCATATTTATTGCCAATCATCGATATTTTACATTTTTAAGAAAAAATGATTAAAAAATTTTTTTCAAAAAGATAGAATTTAAATTTAGAAATAAAATTTCAAAAATTTTCCCGAGTATCAATAAGATTCCATGAAAATCCCTTTTTAAAGAACAAAAAAAATCCCCTGAAAACATTCCAGGTTTTCCAGGATTTTCCAGATAGTAAACACTCTGGACGTAAGACTCGTAAGTTACGACAGAGGACGACGAGCGGAGGGTCCGACGGGCTCGCGCAATAGCGCATTGTCGTGCCGCCGCGGCTGGAGAGATTGTCGGCGGTCTCTCTTTCTCTCTCCCTTGCCACGCGGTGCAGCGTGTGCAACGGTACCTCCCACTATCGCGTCGAAAGAACCACCGACTCGACTCGACTCAAGTCGAGTCGAGCCACGCTGCACTGCGCTGCGCTGCGCGGCGTGATGGACAATGGATGGATGCAAAGCCGCGCGCGCGCGCAGTTGCATAACGGACTACGCGAACTAATTCTCGCTCGGCAGAACGACGGGAAACGAAGAAACGAATGAACGAACGGTTCACGACCCGAAACCGCAACGCTATCTCCCCGGCCTTCTTAAAATAAATCTGGAAACGTCGGACGTTAAAAAAAAATAGAAGCGCCGCTTCGAGATAACGTCCGGACAGATAAGCAAAGTTCGTGTATGTACTTAGCCTACTTAGGCAAGGCTACTTCGAATTCGCGGCTAGGAATTATCTTCGACGTGCGCGACGCGACATAGAGTCGAAGGCTGCACTCTGAGTCCGCTAATAGATATTGACGTGGTACGTATATAGATATCGGGTCTTTTCTCGGAAATTGTTGTGAACCGGCTCTTCTTGGGAATTAAAAGTTGAGAAATGTAAAAAATATACAATCTCTGATATCTGATATCTGTCTGTAGCGCAATTGATTATATCGACATCAACGTAAGAACATCGATATGGATTTTTCTTTCTCGAATTTCAACGTTACGTGTATCGGAAATTAAATATAAAGCTTCCATTATGCAACAAGAATTTTAATTAAAATTGGCAAAAACTCGATAGCTCTCTAAATCAAATATAATTCGTACTTATACGCTTCATAGTCCTTCATAGTTAAGATATGAAAAGATATCGATCTTTCTCCCTTTTGATTTTCAATATTAAATAAGTTGGAAATCAAGCCTGATACTTCTGTCAAGGCAATAAACGCAAGTAGTCTCGATTGGAGAATAATATCCACTGAGCCAATATTATTGTTTATAGGCCTAAAAATAAAACGTCCGGGTTGCACGTGCACCCGAATGCAGCGACAGATGCAGCTCCGCGTAGCACGCGCCAAGCACGCAGGTGTGTGTACCACGTGGTGCACAACACGCGGCTAAATCTTGCCGGACAAGGTGTCCGTCGGCGGATACGAGCTCCTCGGCCGTACTCTCGCGTAATCTCGTTAATCTCCCCTTAAACCGATCGAGCAAGCCCGCGTCGGCATTATCTCAATCGCCCAATAACGATGAAAAATGTCGAATAAAATTTGTAAATGTCGAAAAGACGTACGAATTATTAATTATATTACGTAATGAATAATCCAAGTGCGGCGGATGCGTCAATCATTGTTCAATGCGTTTTCGTTGGTACTTGCAGAATTTGTCCGTCTTGCAACGGTACTATTATTGGCTCGTTGTCATATCAACGATTCTCCAGCGACGTCCGACAGGAAGCAAAATATCAGGTCATCCTGTAAATAGTGTCGTTTCCCATGCTGCGGTTGAAACATTCATCACTCGAAACCGATCGAATTTTTCAAATGGGAATCAGAAAATAGACAAATGACAGTGTAAATAATAATGAAGAATATAATCGATTAAAAGTAGAAATTATTATACATTTATTATTCAAAATTACCATGGAAAAAACCGCATTACTCATGAAACATTTCTTCATATTCTATCGAATCTAGAGACTACTTTTCGTAATCTCATTTCGGTCAAATAAGAAAGTTTCATAATTGAACGAGCTAAGAGTCGAGAATACATATTCAGCTTCATGTGTTCAAGATATATTAATATGTGTCTCTCGCTAATGATTCGCGAATTATAATGACTCATCTCAAGCGAGAGAAGTTTGTATAATGCACAACGTCACATCCGGCTTTAAAAATGTATAACCATATTATACGAATTTCCTTTGATTTTTCCGCAATGCATTTTCGCTTTAACGTGACACGTGACTCGGTTATCGGAGGACGTTTAACTTTGGCACTAGCGTTCCACGAAACCCAGACTTTCGAAGATCGATGTTTCGTATATATACGGGGTACCGTATATATACGCGCTCGCGATATAATGATAAATTCGCGACCGCCTGATAAAGACGAACGATTTCGACGTGGAGCGTCAGGGCGGAAAATCGCGCGCCCATGTTTGTACTGCATTATGCACGCATTATACGCCGTCGAGAGAGAGATCGACGGAGATGATAACATTGCGCATCGCTAAACGTTCGATAACATCGCGATGGCTGAACCTCGAGAGAGGAGCAAGCGGCCCTTCGCCGCCGTTAATTAGCTCGGGAACCTAAGGTCGCAATCAGCCTTCAGCGGTTTCGCTTACTGATGCGGATTACAGTTAGAGCATAATCGTTATTATTAGTGCATAATTCTCGTGTTATCATCGTACAATCCTTACTATTATTACCATTTCATAATTATCGTGGTTACCTTACATCTTACCGGTATTATACAACAGTATTCTCGATTACCTGAACGCTAATTAAGCGAACATTCGATTACTCGTGCAACATTATCCCCATTAGCAGGATGACGTAAACAAATTAACACCTCAAGTATTCTTAGTTTCTCAGATAATATCGGGCAATATCAAATCTTTATTTGTAAGTAAAAAAAACGGAGTTTCTCCAAATACACTGTCCGACGAATTTAAAGACCACGAACCAGACAAGGTGATTCTTATAGATTTTTCGTCGCTGAAAACGAATTCACAAATGAAATTGCTCTATCACGTGATGTTTTTAAGAAAATTGAACTTAAAAGTGCTAAAACTGGCATTTTTGGGTATTTTTTAGCTATTTTAGCTCAAAAATATGACGTGATAGGACAATTTTATTTGTAGATTCGTTTTCAGCGATAAAAAATCTATAAGAATCATCTTGTCTGAATTGTGTGTGTAAAATCCGTGTCAGACAGTAATGTATTTTCTACGTATTTACTTTTACTTAAATAGAACAAACATTTGCATCAAAAATATAATTTTAAGAAAATATTGTTCTCACATTTTCGAAAAAATTTTTCTCTCAGTGCACCATTCGCTTATTATATCCGAGGAAAACAAAGTATACGCTCCAACGTAGTGCTTTATTTATGTCGCCACAGTGTATCGATCGGAAAATTGAATATTCCCGTTAAACAGCGGGCAATAATGTCGGACTCCACTTGCGATAATAACAACAGCGAGGCCGACCCGGCGCATCTTACATCGCGCGTCGTGTTCCTTGGAGAAAAAAAAGGAAAAAGAAATGAGAACCGTTACGTTTCGCGGTCGCAGTCGTTCGGTCGCGGCGCGGATGCACCTTTTGCACGTGCATGCTTCCTGTGCAACTGGTGGCACATCGTCTTTCGCTTAAAGGAAGGAAAGGGCCCGGGTCGCCGTAAACAGGTGATCGATACGTCTCGTTTGCGTGCGTGCATGCGTGCATACGTGCGTGCGTGCGTGACGTCCATTAATGAGACATGTGGGTACATCGATGCGCGGAGTCGCGTTCTCGCAAAGTCCGCTTATAGGGATGAAAGCAATTCGCGGTTCGAGTATCGGGAACTCCGCAATTAACGCGGTTTGCTGTCCGACACAAATACGCGCACACACCGACGTGCACGCACACCTGGTCGATTTCGCGCCGTTTATCGCTTACATATTATCCGCCGTCGACTTTAATTTGTTTCTCGCCCGTTCGAAACGGAGCGTATAAACAAGCCCAAGCGCATAATGCAATTACAGCGTAATCTGCATAATCGAATTTCAGTATCGCGGCGCATCGTCGGGCTCGCATCCGTACTTGCGCAATACCCCGTGCATGGGAGACAATTATTTTTAGATTCGTTAAATTTCGCATTGCGTTATGTGCGAACATTATATCCGTGGAGCGGACGCAACGCGTTTCTCGTTACGTTCTTATTCGAACTTTGTCCGGCCGATTCGAGTGTTTACAAGCCGGCAGGTGATGCGCGCACGCCTTTTACGATACAACGGAATACATAAACGTATTCCGATCGCGCGGTAAGGATCATCCAGCTCTATATCCGATGCGGTTACATCTGTAGGCGTGATAAAAGCCGTGTCCGCCGCTGGACGGTCGCTTTTCGAACGAACGGCTGTGTCTATACATGCAGATACATCGATCATACAAAGGATAAACCGTATAATACGACAACCTTGAATATGCCTGTTGCATGCGCTTCTAATGGAACGATGCAAATTTTTGTTGTCTCGAATAATTTAATACGGAGGGGCCCAAATGCGTGTGCGGCAGAACCTATTTTTCATACAACCGTAAAGGTGGGTAAATAAAAAACGAGACAAATGGCTCTCCCTCGCAAGAAATGCAAGTAACATTACCGAGTAGCTTAACCGAAGCTTTTCTTCATCGTGTTTTATTAAGAAGTGGATATTGTTGACACAAAAGAGCAGCGCCTTTTGCGCAACCACTCGATGTATCGGAATCATTTGCTTATCAGACAAGCGCAAATTTATCCTTCCAATATATGCGGGGCTTCTTATACTTTTAAATGCAACAATAAAATATCTCGTAGCGTTTAGGCTTAATGGGGGAGAGGAAGGGAAGAGAGGAGGAAGAGGCGCGTGCCACAAACGCGTCCGGAGCGCAGCACAAGTCGAGGATGCACCTGTCCACCATCTTGGTCCCACTCTCTCTGGGCCCGTATGGCATCTCGCGGTCGGTCGGCAGCAACGGCAGCGACGGCGAGAGGGCAGGACATCGGAGGGGAGGAAGGAAGAGGATAGGAGAGAAGAGAAGGAAGAAAGGCGAAGGTGAGAGCGGGACGCAGGAAGCGCCCGAGACAGGATGTGGGCAGCTGTTTACCAGCTGGAGGATGATACACCTCGGCGTTGCACGCTTGCGAAACCTGTATACGTGGACCCTTCGGGGCTCGTTGCCGCCGCGAAGGGAAGTATCGAAACCTCGATCCGATACCGCAATTTTCACGTCGCTTCATTACTTTTTTACCTCGATCCCATTCTAGTACGTTTTAAAACGTCTCTAATTTATTTCAATTCCCGTCACGCTTCCCTTTTAGACGATCAGTATCGAGAAATGTTGATTCTATCTTCTGTTTTTTGTTTTTTCATTTGCTTTCTCGATTCTATATTTTGCGCCAATATCTTTACGATATCTTTAATTTTTGGTTTATACGTTCGTTATTTTGAAAAATATCGAAATGCTTCGCTTTTACCTTGTGTATTATAATTTTTATTATTTTTTATATTATTTTTACGGATTGTGTTTTAGTATTTCTTATTTCAATCTCATCCTATATACCTACTTTTTATACCTACTATTTTTAAGACGCTTTTAAGAACTCTCGATCTGTCGAATTTTATACTGTTAAGTGGAAGCGAAACGCGGGGCAAGCAGGTGCGCGATCGGCGCATTTAGTTTTCCCACTGGGAAATTTATCGGCCACCCCCGACACGCATTTCCCATCTCGGTCTCCTTCCTCTTCACAATACGTTTTTCACAGCGCCCTTCCGGCAGCGAAACAGCCGTTCCTCGCTGCGATCTTTTCGAATGGTTCCTTTCACAAAGTGGACCACTAGTTAAGTTTTTGTTGGCTTCCACCTTTTTCGCTCCCCTCCTCCCTCTCCTCCTCCTCCTCCTCCTCCTCCTCCTCCTCCTCCTCTTCCTCTTCATCCCATCCTCGTCCCTGGCTTTCTCTCGTCCGATCAGAATCCCTCTAACCGATCTCGGCTCGAAGGCGGATTCACATGGTCGATCAGATCCCCTTTGTACCTTTCAAAAACGCCCCGGAGCTGCACCTGGGGTGAACGAGACCAGAAGATAGTCCGTTCCTTGGGATCTCTAAATCCCCGATCTCCCTCGAATATAACGTTTATCACGCTTCGTATCGCAATTTTCGTGTCGCTTCTCAATTTATTTCTTATGCCTGTCTAATTTCGCCCACGCAAACCCCTATCTTAATTTCTATTATACCTCGTCGAACGGTAAACATAGAAATTTCTGAGATGCAGCTTCACCTGGGATGAACGAGACAAAGAGATGACCTAAAGTTTCCGGGAATCTTTGAGTCTTCCTCGATATAATATTTATCTTATCTCGCGTTGCAATTCTCGCGTCTTTTCTTAGTTTATTTCTTGTACCCACTCAATCTCGCCTCTAATCCTCTATTTTAACTTTTATTATATTTCCCTTTAGAAGATAAGTTAAATATTGAAGTTTAGATATTGTTTTAACCGGGGCGAACGAGAGAAGAAGGTAGTCTGGAATATTCTACGTGCTTTAAAAAAATCCCTAATTTAATTCGATAAAATGCTTGTCTTGTTTCATATTGCAATTTTTATATCATTTTTCAATATTTTCGTTCATCGACATTTTTTCGTAATCACATATAAAAGGCTTAATTTATTTTTATATCAATTCCGCGTTATTTCCTTTTATCCTCACTCAAAACATACATCCATCCATTCTCATTTCTCATATCCATTCTCAAAACATTTTCTCTATCTTCGTAAGGTACTTTTCGAATTTCCCCAAGCACACGTAAATCTGGCTCGCGATCTTTTGTCTCGCGGCGAGGAAGGGTAGGGAGGGTGGGCACAAAGGGGATAAAGTCTCGATTTAATTCTAAACGATAGATCGGGGCCCGGTCTCTTTCTCGTTGTCTTTCTCGTGGCCGTTTTGCGTCCTTCTCCGGGCTGCCCCCCTTCCTTCTCCTCGCCCTGCGCCACCGTAGAATAAAATATTCTGCGGGCCCGCCGAGGGCGAGAGCACGCACGAAACCTCGTCTGTAAAACGCGCCCACGTACAACAAAGACTTGGAGATGTAGGTGGCCGCCTAATTTTTTTATCGGTCGCTCTCTGCCCCCTCGGGGCCTCTTTGTACCCGCCTGTAGGGATCCTCGTCCTGTCCTGCGAGACCTATCCAAGGCCCCGTGCTACTAAGGCGAATTTACATCGTTTTCTTTGAAACGTAGTCTTGTCACTAAGTCACTAAAAAATTTATTTATATGTAATCATGATGAAAAACATGCAATATAAATTTATCTCCTTGGAAATTAAACGCTAATTGTGTAAAAATAACCAGCAATAATTGAAAGCCAGCCTAATTGAATTAAAACCGTTCTTTATGGAAGTCTTTTAATCATCGCCATTAAGACAATTATCACGCGTATAGACGTCCAACGGTGACACGGTCGCAGCATCCAATAACGCTGGCGAGAGAACACACAACCTAACCTAGCCCAACTTGCGCTGATGGTGGAAGGGAGAAGTGAGAGTACCGCGTCGGGGTAGCTGGAAGCGGTGGAGGGAGATAACGGCAGGGTCCCATCGATTTTCGCGCATTGCACGGACGAATTCCACGCAGATGTGCAAGTTCGCGTTCTCGCTGCACTTTCGACACGAGGAACGCGGTCATTTCTCTCTCGTTTCGCGTTTATACGATATTTTCACGCCGGACGTATATACGCAAGCCGCTCATTTTTAAAGCGATGCGCACGAAGCGGTATTTCCAGATTACCTTAAATCCACTCCGGAAAAACTTTGTAATCTATTGTTTCCAGTATGTAGAGATTTAAAATTGAGAGTGTACATCCTGTTTCGCAGAAGCTTCAATTGTGAAGTACGATAATAAGCTGATATTTGAAACTTGTGCAATTATATTTACCATTATGTCGCGCACAGAAAGGCGAACGATTCGTTTCAATGAAAATATCAGGGGAGGAAGAAAATGACCGAGTTTGGGATTGCAAAAATGACATCCCGGGGGCGAAGCGTCGAAAGGCAGCAAATAAACGGGTCAATACTCAGAACGCCACATCGGCTTTAACGCCCAACGACACCGAGGGAGGCGAACAGCCTCGAAGAGGGCGAGGGAGGATGTTCACCCCTTCGTGGTCGCGAAGCGGAAAAAATCGTCACCCTCCCCCTCGATCGGCGACAGAGAAAATTGCGATCGCTATACAGGAAGGATTTCAGGCAACATAAAACCGAACGTTAAAGACATAAAATAAAAAATTGAATATTTAATAAAAGAGTATAAGAATTGTTGTTTTAGCAAATTATAAGTTACTGAAAGATCACCAAGTTGAGTTCGAATTAAAATCAAACTCTTGTCGAAATCAGATTCAAACTCACGTGAAACACGCAAGTTTTAAACAGCGAATTAACAGCGCGTCCAAATACAATCAGCCGATAAAATCACAAAATTAGTTAAAATAAATTCGAGCTCAACGTAAACGTTGCATCGAGCGCGCTAGATTCCGCTCGAGCTCAATTTGAATTCGATTAAGCTTAATTCGAATCGAGACTCGGGGCGGGCCGGCCGCCGTCGTTGAAATTTATTGTTTCGCGCTGCGGATCGATGCGTGCCGAGATTCTTTCAAGGTTGCAAACGGCGACCGACGGCGCGACAGTGCGTTATCGTCGCTCGTTGGTGCATCGTATCGCATGCGGAGCGACGCGGCGAGTACCGTTGCATCGGCCTGCAGCGGACAGATAGCGAGAGAAGAGAGCGGAGGAAGCGGGCGAGCGAGCGAGAGAAAGAGAGAGGGGGGGGAGAGACGAGAAAGGGAGGAGGGCGTTGAATGGAATAGCGAATTGACTCGGCAAAGGGAAATTACGGCCCTTTCCCTGCCGCGCCTCTCCCGCATGCTCTATCGCAATTGTGCAACTGTCGTCACCGTCAAAGATATCGATGAGCACGGAGAAAGGACGCCCGATAAGCTAGTCTCGTTCCTGATACGCCAGCCGATAAACTCCACGTCGCGTTTTCGTTCGCGAAACTAAAGCAGTGGAGCAATATCCGGTTAATTTAAATGTCCGGCTTTGAATTAGAGTAGACTCTTAGGCCGGTATTCATAGTCTTCAAGACAGTCTTAAGTAATGTCTTAAGACGCTAATACGGCTCTGTGATTGGTTCATGACATCTTAAGATTGAACTAAGACGGGCTTAAATAACTATGAATACCGACCTAATTCTTCGGGTCGTCGTGTATAAAATCCCGAAAGTCACAACTCTGTCAAGGAGCACGAAAGCTAAAGGAGATCGATCATTTTTTTCGCAAATATACGTTTCGTTATTTCTTTGCAAAAAACAAATGACACTTCGCGGAATGTCAATAATTTTTCAAGTTACAAAACATTCATGGAAACAGGAAATTGAGAAATTCATACAACGGTACTTTAAGTTTCTAAAATCGAATGTAACATTACAGAAACAATTCATAATACAATTCCACCTTCAGAAAAAGAGTCATGTTTCGAGAAAATGGACATCGACATACAAAATCTAATTTGGAATATAAAACACATTTTAACCGTTTACATTGTTTACGATACTGCATTAATGGTATTGACTTCAGAGATCGATGTCGATATTTTTATCGTGTTGCGCATTTAAATTTTCTACGTTCGATCGAAATTATGAAAACGGTTTTTCACTTTAAAAAACATGAAAAAAGTACTAAATTTTTCAACTATAAGCATTGTAGCTTTATCAGAAGTTACTGCTTTATCAGAAGAAAATAAAATCGTAGACATGAATCTTACATCACGTCTGCAAGAAGACTTAAACGAGTATTTCTGTTCCCCTTAAAACGGAGGACTCTCGCAAGGGAGAGGGAGGGGGATGCGATCGCGAATATCGCTAAATCCAGACTGAATCTCGCAAGGGGGAGCGATATCCAGCGACAGAGGGTGATACGATAAACGACTCGTTCGTTTCGATCGGACAGCGTGGGGGCAGGACGACGAACATTCGCAACCCTTCGCGGCGCACGGGGGGTTTCCGAGAACTGCCCCTTCGCGTAAACACGTGATCACCTTCACGGAAGTATAATACCTCTTCCTCCTTCCTGTGTCGGGCTCTATGAACGCGGATTACACGCATCGATTTTAACTGTGTGCACTTCTCCATTGCGTGCGCACGTTGCCGGTTATGCGACGCACGTGTACAGTCAACTATAGCAGAATCATTGAAACTCTCTTTGTTTAGCCTTAACCTTTGCACAGATTTTATTGGAAGAAATATCGTGTAATGTAATAATAAATGTGACATTTAAATTAATGCTCTCTTTATGTTATGAATATTTGAATACACTTTCATAAGCTAACATAAAATAGATGAATGTACAAAAATGTTATTAATATTATAAAGATTAAATATTAAAATGAATATATGTACAGAAAAATAAGTCATAAGTGTGCATTTTAATCTCGTTCGCCTTTGTCTTTTCTTATTCGTCTCGTATTTCTTTCCAGACATTAAGCGGTCGCACGAAAGCGTTTGTTCTTCAGCCCTTCGCCGAGATCGAAACGGTTAACATGGGCACCTATTTACGGTTTCGCGCAAATATTAAACTCGCCCATCAACCATTAATGGTGTTTGCTAATCGCCGTGGTAACTATGGCCGGCGCATTAGCCGTTTGCATTACTAATGCCGTACTTGAGCGATGACAACGACGACAGTTTCGACCTTCGAGATGCGCACTGCGCGTGCAATTACCGCTCGGAGGAGAACGTAAATTTGCTTTTCTTTTCACAGGCGATCCGCAATTGCCTCTGCAACCGAAATAGCACAAAACGATACGTTAGGAGGTCGACATCGATGGTCATTTAGCCTGCATGCGTGATTTCCTAACGAAGGTTCACGAAAACTCAAATAGATAATTTTTAATTCAATAATTTTTAATTAAATACTCAAAAAGTAGACATTTAAGATTTCTATACAAATTTCTCAGAAGAAGATTTCTCTGACCGAACGAGAGAGAATCAAAGATAAAAGAATATATAAATTAATTCTGCAAGATCTCCGAATTTCTTATTCTCCTCTTTTCTTACGCATTCAAGAGTTACAAAATAGATATTTACTAGAGGTATGCGAATAGTTCGAATTCGAATCGAATCGAATCGAATCACAGTAGATTCGATTCGATTCGTTTTCGAATCTAAAAGGTTCGAATTCGAATAGTTCGAGAATTTCGAATCATCAATGGTTCGATTTCGAATCAATCGCCTATTTTGATTGCTTCATTTATATCTTCCGCGCAACCAATCTTGTATCAGCGCATAATAAAGAAGCAGGAAAATGTGTTATGTAAATCCGGGAAATTTTGATTCAAATTCGATTCGTATTCGAATCGAAGAGATTCGATTCGATTCGATTCGACGTGAAAATTTCAGATTCGATTCGATTCGATTTCGAACATGTTATCAAAGATTCGATTCGATTCGATTCGGCTTGCAAATACTTGATTCGCACACCTCTAATATTTACATTGTAAGAGCTGCTTTTACTTTTGTAAAACTGATAATGAAACTTTTGAAATATGACATTTTGTACGCAACCACCCAGTATACTTTTGTCCTCTCGGACTGAGAAAATTTCACAGCGAGCTCCCCTTTCTGACTCGATGACACGTTCGAATGGCAGTCAGTCAGTCAGTGGCTAGATCGAGCCCAGCGACGTCCGTTAACGGCAAGCGAGCGAGCGAACGAGCGAGCGAGGCGAATGCGAACGGCATTCGCATTATCGCCGCTATGTCGTACATACATAGCTAGCAAGAACGAGCAATGCTATCGAATAGGAGGTAAAAGCGAGACTGCAAAGACGGCCGGAACGAAACGAAGGCCTACCTTCCGGCACGAGGAAACGATGCACTCTTGGCTCGCAAAGCTTACGGGTGTCTATTTAAATCCAGAAATTAATTGACACGCTCGCTGACGCCGAGTCTAAATTTAGATCGAGAAAAGCGGGACGAGAGAAATGGGGGGGAGGGGGACGAGAAAGAATGTCTTATAAGCACAAACGTGGAGCAAAATTAATCATACGAATTATTAATAAATATAAAGATAATTTGCTTTTGCCCAAATTATTGATTTTCAACACAAAGTATTGCGATAAAAGTAATTAAATATATGATTAGCCTGTATTAATTTAATCCTGCAAGATTAAGTTGATTATTTCTAAACGCATGTTAATATTTGTTGAATGTTACGATATTACAAGACATATATATATATATATATATATATATATATTATCAGTCATATTTATAGAAAAAAATAAAACTTCCCAGTGAAGTTTAATAAATCTTCATAATAAAATTCATTAAACTCAGTAAAATCGTCTCAGTCGTAAAAATAATGAAAAAATTCGTCACAATATCAAATAATGAGACTTCCATTAAAATAAGTGCAAATTCGAGTTTATCTTCGCTCAGAAAATCGCCGCTCGTTGAGGAATCCATTTAAACGTTTTTCGAACACCCTGTATAGCTAACAACGGACGTGCTAGGAGACATACGGAGAACAATGAAGCGCACGGTCACAAACACGCGGGCAGGCAGGCACGCACGCACGCACGCACGCACGCACGCACGCACGCACGCACAGCGCATACGAAGATGACGTAAGCGCTGATTACGCGTCGTCGATGCGATGGCGGGCTCGCGGCGGCGGGCTCGTGTTGCATGTGCAACGCGACGTTCACAGAATGCGGCAATGTACCGAGCGTGCACGTGTGTGCATGCATGCATCGCACGCACACACGCACCCGCGCGCGACCGAAGGACGAGGCCTTCAAGTACGTACATATCGCGCGCATATAAAGCGCGGCCAATATATATATATATGTACATATAATATATATGTACGCATTTATATATATATAAAAATGCGTACGAGATCATCAGCTGACAAGAGGAACCTGGCGAAGCAGGAAGAGTCCGCGACCTCGTTGAAATGTCCTCACGAAATGAAAGGAGAGAAAGAGAAAGAGAGAGAACAATGTATTAAATGCAGGTTTATTTCACAAGTGAAGCAAAATCCGGGGTTCAAAAGTATGCTACGCGCAAAAATATGCTGCATTCCTTTTGTTTCAACCCTCAACGGACGATTTCTAAAATATGAAATGTAAATTTCGTCGTTATATCCTTGATTATTACGTATCTATTCGAGAAAGGAAAATTAAATGACGAGTCCTATCGTAAAGATGGTTAAAAAGTTTTCTCTTTTCAAATTACGTTATTAAAATGTGAGTTATAGAAGTTATAATACAATCATAATGTATGAAATTGAAAATATATTTTTAAATCTTAATATATTCCAGATTATGAAATCGACTTCTCGTTCTGAGAAACGTAAAAACGTACTCAATTTTTTCAGAGGAAAAAAAATCAGCCGAACAAGTAGACCCAAGAATCTGTCGTTAAAATATGATATAAGTTTCGTTTTAAAAAATTGATCCGAGAAAATCAGGCATTTCACTCGCGAGAATTCAATGGAACTCTGCACCTACATTCATACGTAATCCGAATAAAATATTCTTGTCGGCAAGACAATCCCGGGGCTGTTGTTAAAATTTTCTGCTTGTGCGATAAACAATCGGCGTGTGTTGCGCGTTGATGACGAAAGGCTCGCGTGCATCGATTGGCAAACTTTGCAACTCAAACCGAAATGCGTACAACTACTGCTGAGTATCACTTTGTGTTTTTTCCAGGCGGAAATCCTTTCTTTTTTTATTCGTGGCGATAATGACGAAGAAAAATCGACAGTGACGGCGAAAAATCGATCAATCGTTGCCGCATTGTAGACGTGTGACTGGTCGATTTTTCTCTATGTACGCATCATGAACGGACCGTAAGATTTTTTTACCCCCTCCCCCACCCTCCTCCGTGTATCTATGCCGTCGAAAATTCTTCACCGGAATTATAACGGTTTCGATCCCTGGCTTCTCGAGGCCAGGACGAATCTCATTCCGAATTTAGATGCGGCGCTCGCGAGCGTGCAACGCGGAGAATATCGATCAGGCGAGTATTATCGAACCAGCCGTCGGTTCTACCGGGTGTTCCGAAATGAGGATGCTCCACAAGGTAAAAGCGCCTATCACGCGAATCTATCTTTCGAAGCGCCGACAATAGCTCGGGAATTGACACGAGGACTTAAATGAGGAACATGCTGCGTGAAAGATGGATGTTTGAACTTCGCTTTGGAGAAGGACCTCTTCAGACTGCGCCGCGGGAGAGCATGTGATTTCAATTAGGCCCTGTACTTTTTCGGAACAGGTAAACCGGTTACTTAGTTTCGAGTCATTATTTGTAACTCGTCACACGTATCAGGATGTAATTAATGTAAAATATATTCCTAAAATTATGCAGCTTTATGAACTATGTAAAGTATGTATATTTAACTATATGTATCAATTTATTGCATGTGTGTGTAAGAGAAGATAAATGTTAAAAGACATATAATTCTTTTAAGAAAGTACGCTCTAATTTCTGCAATTTCGCAAGCCACAGTAAATTTGTGAAAACGTGGAAAATAAAAAAGTCCATAACATCGTTCCACGTTTGCAAAATCGGATATGATGTAACAGAAACGATGGCATAGATTCTACGTTGCACAAAATATTGGTATACATATAATATCGAATTAAAGATGAAAGATACAAACGTCACAAAAAATTACATTGTACACATTTTACAGCAAAAAAATTATATAATTAATTTGACAAAAATTTCATCTCTAATCTGAAATTAAAATAAAACATCATAATATATGTATATGTGTGTCGATATCACTTTAACTGACCCTGTAATGCTTCTACTCTAATGAGAAACACGCGTTTCTTTTATTCTGGGAATCCCAGCCTAGTCGTAGCTAAACGCGGCGAAAGAGAACCGCAACGCGGTGCATCGACGCGACGGTCGACCTAAGCGAAGTTAGGTTTCAGCGTGCAACACAAAGGGAAGAAGGGACACAAGGGCGAGGAAGGTAGCGGGGGAGGAGGAGGAGGAGAACCCGAGAGAGTGCAGCGCGGCCGGGGGAGAGCGCCATTCGAGGGAGGGCTGTTGAACTTTCAGGGTCACTCCCATGGGCCCCTCGCGCGCGGAAGAGAGAAAGCGAGAGGAAGACGAAGGAGGCGCAAAGGGGGCGAGGGGCAAAGGAAGAGAGAAAGAGCGAGCAGAAGAGGGGGCGGGCAGGTTGAGGCCCGACACGAAAACTCACTCCTAAACCGTCTAAGGACGCGCGCGATTCGGGGACCGAGCAACGGGCCAACGGACCAACAGACCGACCGACCGACCGACCGACCGACCGGTCGACCAATTCGTCTCTTCGGGGCCCCATTTAGGGCCCCCGGCGCGCGCGATAGACGGGTAGCGTCGCGTCGCCGCGCGTCGTCCTTCCCGAATGTGCGCCGCTTCACGAAAGCCCGGCGCACATTCGGCGCGAAACCAGTTTTCGGAGGCCCGGCAAGGGCTCCGATTCCCTCTGAGGCCCCCCGAGACAACCGGAGTCCGCGAACGCGAGCGCGAGCGCGGCGAGCCGCCGCGCCGACAGCGAAATAGTCAGGGTCGCGCGAAAGCATCGAGAAGAGATTCACTTTCGGCTGTCCCACTTCTAGATCCACCGCGAGAGTCGCGCGAACGCGAGAGGAACACGGGGCTCGAGCACGTTGCGCGAGAAAATCGGGAAAACTGAAAAACTGTACGGGAGTAAATTACAAACAAGGGAGGGAACGTTGACCCGCGTCTCGCTGACTCACCGAGTCGCGCCGCCGCGACTATTTTTATCGTTTACTTTCCTTTTAATTCCCCCCCCCTTCCGCTCGTCTGTCGGGTATTACGAGTTCGAACTCGGGTAACTCTGCGAGTTTCGAAGAAGACGGCGATGATCCGAGGCGCTCGCGGGCCTCGCGCGATCAGGCAGGATGGCGGGGCAGGAAGTTAACTGTAGTCGGTGACTAAGTGCGAACGCAGGATTCTACGTACGTGCCCGGAAACCGCCGGTTGTCCGCGCGAAAGCGCGCCTACGTGAGCGGGGAAAAATTGATAAGAGAGATCGCGATAAGATCGGCACCACGGTCTCGCGCGTTCGAAGCCCCGTGCGGCTTCACGGTAAACACACCGTGGGTCCCCTTCCCTCCCCCTCCCCTTCACCCCCTCCTCCCGCCGCCATCCGTTCCATTCGTGAGAGCTCGGAAGATTACACCGCTTAGCGGTAAACGCGGCCTTCTCTAAGTTCACGCTAAACACAGGGATCTCAGAATCCTCGAATATTTCTTCTGCCGAAGCGTTCTCGACCGATTCCGAGATCATCGTTTTTTCTTGGAAGAGATGATACCATTGATCGCGATATTTGACGGCGTATAATAACTTTAAAGTATACCATAAAAAGATAAATAGCGGTCGGGCTATGACGTGGATGTAGAAATTAAGTAAATTATGAATAATTTCTAGAGAGAGAGAAATGTTGGTAATAAATCCATGGTATGTGGGCAAACGAGTATAAGTCAGAAGTTTGCGAAAATTAGAGTTAAAATCATAACTACAGATATTTTTATAAACTTTATTTAATGGTTTAAGTAGTATAACTCAGTTCTGTTAAATTATCATTATACAATTATCATATTCAGTATAATTACAAAAAGATCATATTTTTGGTGAGCACATTAGTTTAAAACGTGATTTTCTCGAATTACTGAATTTTGACTTATATTTGTTTGCCCACGCCATAAAAATATATGTATAATCAGAGGACCAGTATATTTTTTCTAATAAATTGTTAATTTAAAAAATTTTCTCTCATGTATCATGCAATTCGATTAGTATCTTTCCTTCTAAATAAATATTTTTCAGATAAACAATATACAGTACCGGCCAAAATTATATCACCTTTAAGTTTTATATTTGAGCATAACTTGTTTTAAAGTGCTCGGATCATTATAACAAGTATAAATAATGTCTTGAAAATGGACAACGAATCCATAATTTACAAAATACTAGAGTCGTACAATATAAATTATGGATTCGCGTTCATTTTCAAAACATTTACACTTGTTATAATGATTCAAAGTTGATTATTAAATTTAACATATTTTGGAGATTTCGAATAAAATTAATTTTTCGCAAGTTATTGTTTTCATTATTTGATGAAAAGTTATTTGTTCAGTAAGCTATATATATACCTACCATCAAAACAGGTTATAATTGATAGAGATCCGTGCACTTTAAAACAAGTTATGCTAAAAAAAACCTAAAGGTGATGTAATTTTGGCCGGTACTGTAATTTCAAGACCGCGAAGTGTATAACAATTAAAATCGAGAAAGGCCAAATACGGTCATAGCAGATCTTAGTGCTCATTAATATTTTATTTATATTTTTCAGATAAATTAAGGAATATATAATTTCGCCTGATTTTTAAATAGCGATATAGTAATACTGATATTCCTGTTTCCGAATACAAATTTAAATACTCTCCACAACCTATCCATTTTAATCTTTGTGTCATGACGATCATGTCTCGCTTCTCGCTGCGATAATTACCATTATCATTAACTTTACCATTATTATTATTACTCTCCCTAGTACTTTATCTGTTATTGCGTCCGGCATTTCTATAATTGTTCACGTCGAAGACGCGTTATCGCTCAGATATAAAAAACTTCTTTTCATAATTTAAACGATTTCGGGCGCGACGAGAGGGAATCTTTATCTCGGTGCGGGCGATAAGAAATTCGAACGAAAACGTCGGTCGAAAGAACGTGCGAGCCGCGTACGTACACACAAGAGAAGAATCGTCCGCCGGTGGAGGGTCAACGACCGGCTCTCGCTCTCCTCTCTAGTACCTGTATCATCCTCATCTCTCCTCCTCGGGCGGAACGCGCGCGAGCCTAACCGCTAGCGAACGAGTGCGAACGCATCCTCGTCCTCCCTTCCCTCCTCCTCCTCCTCCTCCACCCCGCGGAACTAGTCTTACGCGCAAATTGCTCCCGCGGGATTCCGCTCGAGTACTCGCGCGGTCGAGATCGAAGGCCTGCAAGGCCATTTTAATTCCAAACCGGAAGTTTGCGAGAAAAAATCGACGTCGAATTCTCGTAAAGCAGATCTGCTTTAAGTTTCCAGCGCGGATTTATTTACAACGTATTTATAACTTATTAATCACAATTTTTCTTCTCTATATGAATAATAATCTGTATTAATATTTTATTATGCGACTTCATCACTATTTAACACCTGACACATTTTACTAAAAAATTATTACGTAATCCAACAAATCCTCACATTCCTCGTGCGAGAACGGCGGCTCCTTTGGGAGGCTTCGCTTTTCGCGCGTGAAACGCACACGAGAAAGGGAGAGTGAGAATGCTATATGGCGTAATTTCATATTTTTGCAGTTAAGCTGCGAGTATTAACGCAGCTCGAAAGAGTGGCAATGGGAGACGAGAGAGAATCGATATAAATGCCAGCCGATGGGGTTACACGCCTAGAGAGTCGCCGGGGTTAAGTGGCCCGTCGTTTCCCGCGGTTGGAGTGCGCGCTATAACGTTACCCGCGCTCTAACGCCGGTAACAGCCCGCGCACTCTTAACCCACTAGAGATATTAATTCGCGCGTGTATCACGCGTGTCAGCTGATCGGCTCTCGCGTGCTCCGCGCCGCGCCGCGCGCCGCGCCGGCCGGCCGGCCGGTCGCCAATTGCCGATTGCGATCGCGGCACAACGCAATCGCGCATAATCCTGATTAATAACTGTCATTACAATCGACGAGAAATGCAAATACGAGGCGAACGAGACGCTGTGCCGCGCATTTTTGCCCGCGCTCTTTTCAACGCGATAAAGCCCGGCGATACGTCGACGCGATAATTACAATCGAGTCACGATTTGGGAAAACACAGCATCGGTCAAAGGTTACAGTTTTTTTTTTTTCCTTTTTTTTCTGGAAGAGATTAATGAGAATCGTTCGACGTTCCTGCTTTGTAAAAAAGTTATATTCTCAAAAGGTAATATTTGTTAGATTCTTTTACTTTCTATTTGTTTTACGGTAAAATGTAAAATCAGTTTTAAAACCCAATGTATACCCGATGAACGAGTCCCCCTTTTCGAGCACGCTGGTTCAATTCCGATCTCCTCTTTTTTCCAAATATTTAAACGTTAAATGCTCATCCAATTGAACAGGATACCAAATGTACGTAATAAAAAGCTAATAAATCAGTTGTATGATCCTTAACACAATCGACAATATCAAAAATTAATATAATTAAAGAGCAATTAGTCGCAGATAAACAAGCGCGTAATAAAGTGGCAATACAAATTCTTTTTTCTTATAATTTCCATTAATCGAGTCTCGCTTTATACATTCAATATTGCGCTTATACATCACTGCGTGACGCAACATGTTTATTTTTCACAAAGATTCTAAATAATACACACATTGCAAATTCTTATATCTGAAGGCTGTTGTCTACTTCTTTCTACTAATATAATTTTGTATAACTCTTTACCTATTAATAATTTTATAAGACATAAATTCCCACAAATAGTTTTCATATACGAAATTTCAATAAATCCTGAATAGACACGGAAAGAACGATTTTGCTGAAGTATTTAAAAATTTAGCCAGATACCTAAAAATAATTTTGTTGAAACATTAAAATAATTATGGATACTCAAACATAATGATACACTGGGAGAAAAATTTTCAAATGAAAAAAATACATTTTCTTAAAACCATATCTTTTGATACAAGTAGTATTTGTTTGTTCTATTTAAAAGTAAAAATATTTAGTTTTAAGTAAATACACATGTTATCTTCAGTATATTATTTTGTACTTTTATATTTTTTACATTTAAATAAATATTTTGTAAATAACCTAATAATATTATTAAACTTAACTAAATTGTTTTCTAATATTAAAAAGTGTGCAAATTAGGAATTTGCACAGTGCTTCCTCATCAATTTATTAGTTGGTTCA
>NJRP01000303.1:195200-212140 GCA_003063835.1 Aphaenogaster floridana
CCCCTCTCTCGCCAATTTGTAAGAGAGAAAGGTTCACTAGCGCCATATTTCTGTCTCTCAGGCCGGTATTCATAGTCGGTTCTTATGTTAAGACAGTCTTAAGTAACGTCTTAAGACGCTAATACGGCTCTGTGATTGGTTTACGACATCTTAAGATTGTACTTAAGACGATCTTAAATATAAGAACCGACTATGAATACCGCCCTCAGTCCTGTCTTCAAGCCGTTCATAGGACCGCGCGGTCTATCATATAAGTCTATGGTCCTGCGCCAAACAACAAAAATTCATCAAAGAAAGGTTAGGTTAGGTTCTCAGACAACACAATGTCCAATATTTAATGTAGGACGAAATTGGAGCCTTTTATAAAAGTAATGTAATATATAAAAGTTTATTATACATATAACTTATTTCTTTTATTTGAAATACTACTCTTTAAAAATTAAATTTGATTTTTGCTAAAAAATGGCGTCACCGACCTAACTTTGACGTTATTTTCGTGACTTTTATTAGACGGTCTCTATTTTGTTACGTAGGGAAAGTAAACTGACCGACTACTCGATCAACGTTAATCAAGAATGACATCTGACCGTCGAGAATTAACAATGTGTTACGCGAATATTTATATACATATCGAAAAATACAGACGTAGTCATGGCACGCACAAAATTTGCACAATGAGAAGTTTAATTAATACGTAAATTTAAAGTGATCAAGAATGAAAATAAAATGACATCAAATATACGAATTCGAGCGTAGAAGAAACGAGGCCAAAAATAGATCCACAAAAAAACACACGTTTCAAATTTGAGCAAGAGAAAGGGTGAGGAGGGACAGAGAGGCGCAGAGTGCAGAAGGTGCAAGTGAAACGAACAAACCCGTCTTGGGAGCCGTCTGGCTCCCTCCAAATTATCGCACAGCGTTTACTTACGTCAATTTACGTTCGATCTGACAGGCCGCTCGACGGCGATCGTCGCGTCCGATCATCTCCAAAAATCTCTGTCGTTGAATAGGTGAGTCTGGTAACGCCGTCGAAATGTCGCGCGTCTAGTAGAGCGTTCGTACTCGCGAGGCGATTCGTCGTACGTCTGAAAACACGCTCGATAATCATGCCGAGCAGAAGTGTCTTCCGCTCGGGAATGAGGAAACTCTTCGCACGGTAGAGTCCTTTGTTTCGTTCCGGTGACGGCGATGCAGTTTTCCCTCCGGAACTCGCCGAGTTTCAGCCGATCGGGGATTTCCGGCGACTTCTCGTCGATATTTCACGACGTCTCTCTCTCTCTCTCTCTCTCTTTCTTTCTCTCTTCGATATTTTCCGGAAACAATAATCGCCGCATCTTCTCCCTGAAGTCTCGTCATCGATATATTTGCATTTCCGCTGCGTCGTACGGATCCGCGCCCAGTGACGACAATAGCGAGACTTCCAGCTCCTGTCTTCTCGCGTGATCTCTTTGTTACACGCTGAACAATCGTTAATGGAACGATTGTTGTTAACGGAGTAATCGGGGATTCGGAGCGGACTCGTTTTCGTGACTTTAATCCAAAGGTTTAAAGATAGACAAAAAATGTACTTTATTAATTCGACGAACTGGCAATAATATAAACAAAAGTTTCACGACGTTTCGACCTTGGTTTGGGTCCTTATCAAGTGAAGTCTAAATCTGAAAAGACGTCTCGCGTAAAAGAGTCACGGGGCGGTCTCGCTGCGCGTTTACTTGGCGCGAGACACTACCGTGTCTCTTGATCATCCAAAAGAGAGTCGTCAGTAGACACTCTACCTACCACAATGTGTGAATCTTTTATATTTAGATACATACAAGACATCTTTCAATCTATGAATTTATTGGAATAATTTCATGACCGTAAACATGTCTTGCTAAGGTCTACTGACAACTCTCTTTTGGACGATTTAGACTTCACTTGATAAGGACTCAAACCAAGAGTCGAAACGTCGTGAAACTTTTGTTTATATTATTGCCAGTTCGTCGAATTGATAAAGTATATTTTTGTCTATCATTACTGGCAGACTAAACTACTATTTTTTGGTTTAAAGATAGAGTTGATAGCTAAACCGTTTTCGATTTTTCGTATCTTAGGTATGTGACACTTTCTACATCGATACTCATTTCTGTCACACGCGTATACCGGACTTTTGGCATTTGTGTAGTACCAGCTTTTTAAAGCCATATTCGAAGCCTTGAAATCATAATGTTATACGAATCGCGCCTAATCTTTTACAGATACAAGTTTCTTCATTGTTATGTGATCATGTAACTTCTTTTTTTCCAGCACCAAGATGCCTACAGCCAAGAAGAGTAAAGAAGACGCGAACAAGGAAGCCTACAGTATAGATGCCTCACAGGAAGCCAAATCCTTCTTAGAGAAAATCATGGGTGATGTGAGCAAATCTTCGGCGACCAAACAGATCATCATGGGTAGCACATCGGGATGGTACATAGTTTGTAGAAATAGCGTAACTGCTCATTCCCTAAGTATTTGAACGTTCAACACTTGGTTTGTAGAATTATCGTAACTATTCATTCCCCAAGTATTTGAACGTTCAACACTTGTCTTACATGCTAACCGCATGGTTTGTAACTTAGGATAACTGGATTCGTCACCATGAAGGTCGGGAAGGTGGCAGCCTGCGCGGTCGGCGGTGGAATCATTATGCTGCAAATCGCTGCGCATCAGGGTTACATAAAGATTAATTGGGACAAGATCATGCGAAAGGCCGAGAATATAACGGATAAGGTGGAGGAAAAGATTACCGGCGAAGGGCCAAATTTCATGGATAAGGTGAGGAATGTCAGGCTGCGAAAGATTTTGCAGTTCTAAACTTAAGCTTTAAAGAATTAAAAACTTTCTATTTTTTACCAAAAACAATATATATCAAAGGCAATGATGATTAAGGATATGATGATTATCTTCAACAGAGATCATTTCAAATCACTGTAATTTTGTTTTGAACCTTGTCACATACAACACAAGTCGCTTACGTCTAATAACTCATAATTTAGGAAACATTTTGCACATGTTTGCTTTTCTTTCCTTTTTATAAATATAATGTTTCTGCTGTTTACAGGTAGGGAAACTGTGGAAGAAGAATTCATTCATTGCCACAAGTTTTCTTGGCGGTTTCATTCTCGGTCTATCTTGGTGAAGTAAAGAACACAGTAACTTTGAAGTTTTGTGCGAAAATGTGAACAAACATTTAGTATGTTGTCATCATTATATTACCGTTGCGTTTATAGTATCTCTATTGAATGCAATGACATCAATATTATTAAAATTTTAATATCGATATTAATGTCAATAAAGATTGATATCAATATTAATTTTAATGTCAATGAAACTTACAATATCAATAACATTATAATTTTTGTATATAGTTTCCTCAATAAAAACATATAACAAAATTAATTGTGGTATGTAAGAATTTTACCAACTCCACTACGACGTAATGCTGATGAGTGTTATCACATTTCAGGTCGAGAGATTCGTCGATAGAAGGGTGGATAAAGCCGAGCGATTGCTGAAACAAGGGCAGGCTCGTACGCAACGCTGGTACCACATGTTGACCGGTAGCGACGACAGCTTCCAAGCGACCGATTTCCATTTCTTTCTAGTCTCGTTTGCGGCGGGAGTCGCGATCGGTATCGCCACCGCTAACTAGGTAATAAGTTGCTGCACTCTGAATGCAACCAAGAGGAAGATCGACATCCACATCGCATCAAAGGACAGCTGCTCCACTATTGACGCGCACGACAACGTCGTCGACGAGTATAACAACACAATCATGGATGAGGTAAGAAACAAGATCAACGTGCTGAAGAAATGGGTGGCGCGAACTACGCTTAATAATCCTAGATAAATAGCTTTATTTTTTAATCTGTGCCATTGATGTTAGCGATGAGTAAAACTTATTCATGCACTACTGAATTGCTTATGTTTTTTTCGTTTTTTTAAATTCTAAGATGAGAATAGAACAAAAATAAGCCGTAGATCTCCAATAAATTTTTCAAGATTAATAAATAAATTTTACTCACATCGCTACCATCTCTAGAGTTAATACATCAAACAAATGAAAGTCCCTAATGATTTTTCGAGATTAAAAAACGTCTAAGATTAACAAAATTAATTTATTTATCCTAGCGCGGTTTATTGAAATTTTATAAGCATTGTTTCGATATGTTATTCTACACTTAACATTCTACCCCGTGAATTTGCAGATCGGAATATTTCTTGCAAAAAAAATGTTAGAATCTCAGTAATTTTGCTGTCACCATTTGCATAGAATATGTGTGAACTAAAAAAATATATAACATGTGCATATGAGACGGTATAGAAATTTCTTGTTCGTTCAGAATGCAGCAAGAAATTAGTCATTTTAGGTTATAAACGTTAGAATAATATTGTACACTACTTATACTACTATTGTAAAATTGTGATTCCAATTTTTTTGTTATTTATACACTTAATTCGCTAATCGCAGTGTATTTTCATGGCATTGTTTGTACTTATACAGATCTTAATATGTATCTACAATAAAAATTATTTAACAATATTCAAATTTAACAATTTGCGGTCATTTACTAGTAATGATTTAGAAATAATACGAACTGAATCTATATTTAACTATTGCTAAATATCTATGAAAGTATTATTATTTACAAACGTATGTTAAGCAATGCTTATTAAAAATTATTGTGTTTTAAAGTACTTAAAGATACTGCCCCCTTGGGGTGACGCGTGGTACGAGCAGCGGTCGACTAGTGTTCGGCGGATAGCGGGTTTAAATCCGGCCCTCACTCCACATATTTATGAGAAATAAAATCTTGCAATTTTTAGAAGTCCAGCAGAAGATCACAGAGGAACTCTTTAGATCTAGAAGGAACTCTTTAGCAGGGTTGGCAAAAAACTTGTTTTTTTTTTAAACAAAAAAACATTTTTTTGGTTTAAAGCAATGTTTTTTGTTTTATTTGTGTTTTTAAGTAACCCCAAAAAACATGTTTTAAACAAAAAAAGCATGTTTTTTTTAAACAAGCAAGAAAAACACTTGATAACTTTGATCTGTGTGAATATTTGAATTTTTCACCAGAGTCTGTATAATCTGAACTTTTAAAAAAGTTTTGTTTTAGTTGAGTAGTAGAATAAAACTATTATTCTTTATTAATATATATGAAACTATATTCTTTATTTTATTTTGAGTATTTAAATTTGAAAGTAGGTATTTAAAAAACCTAATATGCAATGACTGCAATGCAATTGGAATATGTTATTGTTATCGTTCATTTTTTGTACTTAAATGTTTACTTTTTAGTGTTAAAGGATTGACGTTATTTTATTTATTATTTGCAATGGGTGCTAAAATGCAATGTGTTATGGTTCATTTTTTATAGTTTGTACTTTTTAGATGAAAAAGTATTTAATTTTTTTAAATTTTTCTTTTATTTGTAATTTATATGGAAAGTTAAGCATGAGACTAGTTAATAAGAATAGGAACCAAAGTATTATATGTATATTAAATATTATTACCTACAACTACTGACCTGCTATGAGTTATGTACTATTAATTAAAATGTTAAAATGTAAAGTCAGTCAATATCTACTAGGTAGTCTTTATTGTATTGATAAATGTTTAATATAAAAAAAAAATATTCTGCTAAAATAATATCCATCTTATCATTTTTATTTCATTATTTATATTTTTATATCTATATGTTACATAAATATAGATAAAAAACTAAAACAAAACTTTTTGCAACATACATATCCATTAGTTTTTGTTTTTTACAGTTTCTTTTTCACATATTTTAGTTGCAATGTTTTAAACAGTTTTAAACAGTAGTGTTTAAATGTTTTAAATGTTTAAAACAGTGTGTCCACCGTTTTAAACAAGTTTTAATCAAACAGTTTTAAACACATTGTTTAAAACGTGCCAACCCTGCTCTTTAGAGACTAATTTAGTTCCATCCGCTTTCATTCCTACTACTACTACTGTCCCTTACTTATCAGAATGATGATAAAAATCTTTTCTATTATAATCAATTTAGAAATTATTACTAAGTTAATGTCATAGAATAAAAGTGAAAGAAGGAACAAATAAACATACACATGCTTTAAAACAATAAATTATGTATATATATGGTGTGTAGAAGTATAAAACATTGTCTCACAGAATGTCAGAATACTATAAATGTATATCGTACCTCAAAATCTTTTCAGACACTGTATTATTATACTCCTGAGACGTTTACGGATCTTTTGATCGCCGTTGCAGAAAATGTGTGTAGAATTATCTCCGATCTGAATCAGAGTATCCTCGTCTTGCTGCAAGTAGATTATACATTACACATAAATGTATAATTTTAGGTAGAAAATTTTTAATTATATCGATTATGTTTATATATAATTATTGCAAAGATCATTTTTTATGTTTATATTGAAAAAACCATCAATGAGACCATACCAAATGAATACTCGTAGAGGTAGGACTGTGCTGTAATTTGGCTCCATGAAAGCCTTCTTGATTGAGCTTTTGCAGCAATTCTTGTGGGTCCAAATTCCCGTACTCATGTCTTCGTTCCTTCAGCACTTCCTCCATGATGGGCGCAGGTGAACCCAACGACAGTTTTCTCTTTCCGCTCGGTTTGTCCTCGATATTCTACAAATTTTACATATTTAAAAGCGAAATTAAATATAAACAAATAATATATTGCGTTTTTTTTCTTTCCGATAAATCTCTTTCCGTTCAGTGAAGATATTTTCTATAAAAGAGCACGCTGCAATATTTATCTTGACCATGAAACTCATATTTATCTTTACTCTGTACATATTAGTAATTACTTTTATAGTATACACGTTGTCCTTGACTTCAAGCTCGCCAGTAACAGATGCGAGACTCAAGCCAGGTCGCACTTCAGTCGGTATAATACTGCTAGCTAGTTCTGGCTCGATAAACACGCGGCCCTTCTTCCGCTTTAATGGCAATTTTATCACCTCTCCGCGTTTGAACGTAATCAAGGGTTTTTCCTTGAACAAAGAGATTATGCAAGTTATTTTTTTATAGGACATAATTTTTATATTACATTTATATATTTTATAAATATAGTAAAGAGAGAATATATATACAAAATAAAGATTGTAACCATAAGTTATAAAATTAAGATTTGTTATGTTAAATAGAAAATTAATACTAACCCCGATAGATTCGATGATGAGATCTGTTCTATGCGGTGCCATTGCAGGCGGCTGCGTGTAAACCTCCGGAATAACTAGGTGCTCTGGCTTCAAGTCTCGAATGAGTTTGTTAGCCTGAGTAAAATTTAAAGACGTATCGATGGGACAGTGCACTGCTTTCATAGACAATGGTTGAAAGGGAGCTAGGGCGTCCAAGTACGGAAAATCAGGCTCTGCAAAACCAAATAGAAGATTGTATATAATATGATATAAAGAAAATATAATGAAAATAAATATGCCTAAATCATACATAAATAAACGGATATTCAGAGATACAAGAGATTTTCAGAAAATAATGCAATGCAACTTGCAGTAACTATTGGAATATTAGAGATGTTTAAAACTGTATTCTGTGTCGTATACATATTTCTTTAATACTTAATTAATATTTGTCCTATTTCTGGAGTGACTTTTATCTAATATAGAATTGCAAACAAAAAAGTATTGCATTATTTTCTGAATAGTTATATATACCGGTAAAAATCACGGTGTGCAGAGGATTGTTGCCCCATAACTGCACGAAATGCACGGCATCGCCAAATCGGAGACTGGGATGGCCGCAGAAGACGACACAAGGCTGTCGATAATCATTGCTGAATCCTTCAGCATACGTAGATGTATAGTGCTTCAATCGAGCATTCTTCACGAGAAAAGCATGTGGAAACGGTTCCTCTGGAAGATAAACTTTGTTTTGCTTATTTGTCGAGAGCCTAGAAGCAGAGGATTGACAGTAAATAGAGTAAAAAAGATAATAGAATACAGAATATCAAGAATATCTTAGAATCGCTTCATCGATCATACCATTCAGCAAGAATATTCGAATAAGCCAAGGATGTCTCCGCCACCGGTGAAATAAAGAATAGAGGCACTTGCGTGAAGCCTGACTTGTCCAGATGAGTGCTCAGACACTCGAATAAATCGTACACTACGCCGGAGGGATAGCAAGGTATCAAAACGCATCCACCAGCTCTAAGAGTCACAGCTGCAAAATTTCACACGGTGAGATAAAACATTAACTAAAGTGTATTTTTGTGCAGAAAATATCAACGATAAAGATCTAGTAAATCATAACGCACCCAATAAAGATTTTCTTGTCAAAAAAACCTCACAAGAAAGATAAAATTATATTTTTTATCATTTGTGTAATTCTTCTAAGAAATATGATTTTGTATATCAAAGTATCACTTCTTTGCTGGATGTACTGCAATTTATATATGCGGATATTGAGATTTCACTTACCAACAGTCATGCATAATTCTCCGAGCATCGTATCTGGATTAGCAGTTGGCGTTTGTGTTAAGCCTGTCAAAATCAACAGATTGGCATGCTTCAATGTAACTTGATCCATGGGTTTCGGATGAGTAGTTAATGTAGATGAACCGCTGACAAAAGCAACCTTTTCATGGTCGCTGGATATCAACCAATTACTACTACCTAAACAAAACCCGGAACTGATTGGTGTAACTATTAGAGCTCCGTATATATCCTGCAAGTAATTTGAATATGATTATTGGTTCATTATCTGTGAAATAGCAAATTACAAAGAAATCTCGAGTTTATGAAAAATTCTCTAAATATGTCTGAATTTAGAGCATTACTAAATATTTCCAGCCACACATGTTTGTTTGCTAAGAAATTATCTAAAAAATTATTGATATATAAACTCGATATTTCGTTTTAGGAAATAATATGTTAATTTATCTTTTGCAACTTACTAGTTTTTGATCATATCCAACCATTTGGATGTTCGAAAGCGCCGAGTTCACGGCCGACGTGGAGTAAATGTGCTTCCAGGATTTCGGTTTAACAACCTCCGCTAATGGGGATGGCAACGTGTGTAACATGTCCTTCCAATGTTTGGCCATCGTTGCCTTTGGAGTCCGCTCGATGAATTCCACCAGTTCTTCCATGAAAAATCTTCCGATTTGCAACGTCGGTTCGGTGGCATATATTATACCTTTGAATCATTTTTATGATTATATAAATAAATTTCTAATATCGCCAGTGATAATTTAACAGAATTGTTTAGTTTAAATCGACCCAACTGGCCACAATTTATTAATATAATAAATTCACAACGTTTCGGCCTGGGATTTAAGCCCTTCTCAAGTAACAATCTACAATCAACAATTTAGTACATAAATCAGGAACTCTCCAATAAAGATTACATACATTAATAAATAAATAAAACATGAAAGAAATTACCCATGTTGAAATGATTAAGATAACATGTTAACGTCAATTGAGGTAAGATATCTTAGCAAAAGCAGCTAGTTTATTTATGGTTTTTATAATCTCAATTTTAATGCACACACAAATGACCAAGTGGCCAGTTGGGTCGATTTAAACTAAACAATTCTGTTTAAGATTATAATTATTTTTAAGATAATTATTTATATATATATAATCTCTTGCATACTATACCTTTAAAACCTGTACCCTCTGTTATAAATGGCAACGCAAGCATGCATGTATAGTTGGATATCAAGATAGCATCAATCTCTGAGAAATCAACTATTTTCTCTAAAGGGGGAGTGAATTCTGGAACTGAATCCACAAAGACTCTACCACAACATTCTTTCAGTTCCTTGAAATAAAAACAATATATTTGCAGTTATTGTTGTATACTGTAGTGTTATTAAAATAATTTAGAGATTAGTACTAAGAGGAGGATTAAATATTTTAATTATATCTCGCTAACCCCCTCAATTTGCCAATCTTGCTGATTATCGTTGCGTGGTAGCCATGTCGGCAAGGAATTAAACTTTTGACTAGAAACCATAGGCAGAGGCATGAAATGCAAAATGGATTGCATGTTCAAACCGCAGTCCAACATCAGTGTGGTTCCTTTGAAAGTTAGAACCAAACATGGCTTTGTTGGCTCGCTGGACAGGCAATACTAAAAATATGAAGATCCCAATTAATTTTTGTAAACAATATATCAATTTAGACAACTGTATATTATCATTTATCTAGTAGTCTTCCATTATACCAAAAGTATAAAGGTATATATATATAAATAAATTTTATAAATAATTATAAATAACTCTCTCTTAGGCCCTGCACACAATGGAGGAATATTAGATATTAGAAATAGGAATTAGAATTTTAGAATCAGTTTCCTCAATGAACACTTTAGATAAATAATAAGTTATATTGTGTTTCATATAACACATTTATGTCTTATATCTTATTAATATCCATTGTGCGTTACATTCAATATTTATTGAGGAAACTGATCCTAAAATTTTAATTCCTATTCCTAATATCTAATATTCCTCCATTGTGCACAGGGCCTTAGATGCTGTAACTATTGAGTTAATATTATTATTCATCTAACAATCATCTTAGTTTCTTTATTAAATATCTCTAATTTTTTCTTATAGAGATTTTCAGGCTTAGAGATTATATTTACATATTTCTAAACTACAAATAAAAATTGCGAAGCAGTAGATTTATCTACTGGCTTTTAATTAAAGCGATTGTAATCACCAGCTTCATTCTGGATCCTTTGTTTACAAGTTCCACATGAGAGTATCCGACCCGATTATTTTTTTATGACAAAAGCCTCCTTTCAGATCTCAAATAACAGTCCCGAATTTGAGCTCTCGAGTTTTAGTACGTTTCTTTCTTTTTTCCTTTTTACTTATAATTCAATTTCAATTTCTGTCCCGAGACGAAACCACGTGGACCACTTTCGCTTGTTGCGGACTGTCAACAATGCGAAATCGATTTCCTCACCGGTTTCAACGAAATTTTGTCCACGCGCGTATCTCGTTACGCAAAATCAGGATACGACAATAAAAATGATCATTCGACGTTACAAACGGAGCGACGAGCTGTTAGAACTGAAATTTTTTAAGGTTAGGTCGCCGCGTAACTGCGTTGTGAATGCGATCCTTCCTCGTCTAATTTATGAGTGTCGTTCGCGACTGACGGGACATAACGTCGCTCTTTCCCCCTTCATTCTTTCCTCTGTGACAAGCAATTATCCGTGAAAGATGTGCGAAGTCGTTGTCTTATTCGACGGCTACTCCAAGAGCTTGGACGATGGGAGAATGGACGCGAATTGCACTTGCACTCTAATAAAGGGCTCTAAACTGATCATCGTTGACACTATGACCGCCTGGGACCGCGAGAAACTAATAGAAGGTACAATAAATCAAATGCACTGAAATTTTATAATGTTCCTTATTAATATGCATAACAAACACTTTAGCTTACATCAACAAGTATCAAGATAATCATATATATAATAATCGAGATATAATTGATTCATTATTGCAAGATTATTTAATTAATTATGTGTGTCAATGTATTATTAATATTTTAATAATATTTTAGATTATTTATTTATATTAATTATGTTTCAATTATTATTATATATTAATGATTATATATAAGTATATAATTAATATATATTATATAATTATAAACTCAACTGTGTGGACTTCTGCCATTTGTTTCATAATTTTGTCTAATTATATTTTTTTCCAGAAAAACAAAACTTAATTTCATCATTTCCCAATTCGTGCTGAAAATACAAAAAAAAAACTTTTATTTTTATTTATCTTTTTGATAGAAATTCTTGAGACTCCTAATGGACAATGTGTAATGTATAATGTCCACAGTAAATTAATTACACACGATACATAACAAACTTTTGTTTTCTTTGCAGCACTCGCGCAGCATAATATCGAACCAAAGAACATTGATTACGTTGTTTGCACTCATAGCCATTCCGACCACATAGGAAACAACAATCTGTTCACAAGCGCAGAACACATTGTGGGCTTGACCATTCAACGCGGTACCATATTCCACGAGAACCCACAAATTTTAGACGGTAAGCTTATCGAGATATAATGAATTAGCAGAAATACGATCGCTACTGAAAAAGTTAATATATTTCTTCAGAGGGCTACGATCTTTGTCCGGGTGTTAAAGTTACGGCCACGCCAGGACACACGAGAGAAGATGTCACCGTCCTGGTGGAGACGATAAAGGATGGGGAAGTAAAGCTTCTCGCTGTTACAGGTATCTGCAAGTTTCAAAGATCATTGACGTATTTTTAACAAAGCTAAATATACTAACATGATCAGAAAGTTTATTTTTTCTCAATTTATAATTATGTACAATCATCACAGCAAATGTTCTGATTTCACGCTTTTACAGGCGACTTGTTTGAGAAAGAGGAAGACATTCTAACACCATCCATCTGGAAGTCGCTAGGCGCACCGGAATTGTTAAAAACTCAATCTATTACGCGTTCTCGTATAATACATCTTGCTGATTTTATAATACCTGGACATGGACCAAAGTTCCGCGTTACAGACACTATGAGAGAAATCGTGAAGAGTCAAGAAATTCAGTAAGACTGTATTGTTATTTTGTTAATATTGTATAATAAATATTATGCGGAATTTTATAAAATACAATAACAAAGAAATGCCTACACACAAATTATCGCACGATATTAGGATAAATGAAAATTATTATGAGCTTGTAGAAAATCATGATAAAAGCTTGTTTTGTTACACTTCTTGTTTCATTTTTACTTTTATCTCCACATTTATCGATTTTAATAAACAATTTTCGTCAAATAGCGACCGCCGATTTGGAAATTGAATTTCTGTTAAAAAATCTATGCTTGCATCTAGAAATTAAATTTCTCGAACAAGACATTGTAAGTTTTATCAAATGTAACATACATTGGGAAAGTTGCTTTATAAAAGTATCTAGTTACAGTTATACAGTTTTTTCATTGAAAATGTAACTAGTTACAGTTACAAGTTATCGATTCTGAAAAGTAACTCGTTACAGTTATAGTTACTTAAAAAGTAACGAGTCGTTACTTTGCAGTTACTTTCTTGGAATGAAAATAAAAATATCAAATCTACACTTACAATTGGTGATAAAAATTTATTGACATTTAATACAAAATCGATACTAATGATGCTAGGCTCACGGATATAAAATCAAAAATAATTTGGAAAAAAGCCAATGTAAGTCAACGCCGTTATTGGGATAAACAATAAATTTATTATTCAAAAATACACTATACAAATCTAAAAGCCGTAAACGTTTCGACTCCGATTTCAATCCTCAGTACAATTAAAAGTGATAAATGAAATGGTAAATAAAATGAAATTCACGTCACCTCCACAAATAAGAAATACCTACAATTAGTATGTGACTTAACAGGAGAAAACAAAAAAAAATTTTTTTAGGTAATAGAATTTTACCTAAAAAATTTTTACCTAAAATTATTACCTAAAAATTTTTTTTTGGTTTTCTCCTTTCCATTCGTAAGTTAATTGTGTCGCATGTCGAGAGCAGTTGGGAGCGTGCGCATTGGATTGTAAAGTGTCGATAACAATGTTTATGCACAAGCGCAAGGCCGCCCAATGCAATCTGCTAAAAGTTTGAAATATATATAAAGTAACTATTAAATTAGTTACTATGTTACCGAAAATATGTAACTGAGTTAAGTTACAGTTACAGATGGAAAAAAAGGAACGAAGTTAAGTTAGACTTACCGAAAAAAGTAACTATAACTGTAACTTCGTTACAAGTAACGAGTTACTTCCAACCCTGCATACGACATTACGTGAATAGAGATTATTCGCTCCAGCATACAAAAATATATGAATATATATATGAATATATTATGAATATATATATGAATATATATAAATATATATGAATAATTATATATATATATATATATATAAATATATGAATAATTTGAGCACTTTTGCACAAGGCAATTTGTCTTCATGCAAATTTCCCTGGCGGAGATTAATTAACGCGACGAATGATTCTTCATGCTTAATTCTTAATATTTTCAAATGCCTTCCTTTTTATTTCAGTCTTCGTAACTCGCGTTATCAGTAGATCCATGTAAAAAACTCACACTACTACATATTACGATTTCATTCATATTGTAAAGCAGATGATATATTTATATCAGCGGACATAAGTGTTTCTTGCTGTTCTTTTACCATCACATTTGTTACGTGACATAACCACGTTAAAATATTAAAACAAATCGAACAGAGCGCACACAGCATTTCATTGTTCACAATAGGAACTTTGCTTGGTCTTGAGTTTACCACACAGATGTTTCAATACTTCTTTTAGAATTAAAAGAAGAAGAAGAAGATGATGAAATTCGATAACGCCACATCCGACATAAAAAAATGCTGCTTACTCTTGCTATTGCTGTAACGTGTCCAGGAAGTCTAAATACCTATGCTACTTCCGTAAGATTGACTAGTTCGTGTCTCTGTGATGTCAATGACGGTATCGATGGCGATCATAAAAAAGTGATGATAATAAAGTAGTTAACTGCATGTAAAGGTATCATAAATGTTCATTAAGTCTTTCATATAATATGTGTAAAAGCAGGAGAAGTCCTTTAATGAAGGAGACTGTTTCAACGCGCAATCCACGCAATATACCACAAGTTTCTCTTTCTTCTCCTTACAGATTAATATATTGAACACTTCAACCTGCAAAGGATAAAAAATTTGCTTTTAATACAGAATAACTATGTAATATAATATATTGTATGATATATTGGAAACGGAAAATGTACACGGCAATCTATGCAATAAATCGTATAATCGTCCTTCTGGGGATGATAGTGTGACATTGTCACGCCCTTGTGTCTCAAAAACTCCATCATCAAGTAACTGTGTTTCATCGTTTGCATTAGACATATCTTAATGTGATGAAAGAGTGTAACATTCGACACTTTAGCGTTGCGTGCCAGGTTCCATGAAAGACATATCATCGGCACGATCGATTGGTATTGCTGCAGCTTGTTCCATTCGTAACGTTCCATCGCCAGCTGATATTGTTTGACAGTGAACGGGCCAGTGTTCCACGCGATGTTATTGCACCAACCGATAGAATATACCCAATGCACGCAACCGCCATTCACCCACACGATATCGCCCGGTTTTTGACGGAATCTATACACCGGGACATTTTTCTCGTGTAGAACTTTCAGATCCGGCGGCCACCAGCTGTCATGCAAGTAATTGACGCCGTTTTGCTCGCAGAGCTCATGTATTACGCCCCAGTAGTCGTGCGATACCGCAAACCATTCGCAGTCACCCGGTCCGATGTTAATGTTGACGGAGCAGAAATTATTATTCTCTTGATGACCGGGCGTTCTGCAGCCAGGTACCTAAAGACAATTATACAAATTGAATCGCAATCAAAACACTTTCCAAATATATACTAGATACATCCCCGTTCCCAATTTAA
Source organism: Aphaenogaster floridana (assembly GCA_003063835.1). NCBI lineage: Eukaryota > Metazoa > Arthropoda > Insecta > Hymenoptera > Formicidae > Aphaenogaster > Aphaenogaster floridana. The sequence continues at coordinate 210,717 of NJRP01000303.1, forward strand.
AATTATATTATATCGAATTTTGAATTATACCTTCATGTATAACTGTACGGTGTTCATCCCTAAGATGTTGTGGCCCACGTAGCTGAGCATATTGTCGGCACATTCCACTCTGAGGAAGGGTGGCAACTTCGCTAATTCGTCCAACTGTGGCTTCCACTTTTGCACATCCGATAGATCTACATTGGTAGCGAATTTCAGCGTCTTTTTATTAGACCTGATTCGATCGGGATTGTAACTCACAAGTACGTCACTTGACTGATTGTACTCCAGCAACGTCTTGGCTTGATATTTCGTATACTCGCTGATCGTCATACGACTAATGGTACTCGAGCATTTCCAGACTTTCTTGTTCTGCTTCACGTCCCAATTCTCATCAGAGGTGTACTTTATTTGTTGGCGTATTTCGATACTCAGATCTGGATCCACCTCGGCCAGAGTCTTAGACGAAAAAAGCTCCAGATTGATGTTGAGCGCTGTCGTGAGGCCACTTATTATGAAAATGGGATGCCGCAGACAACGCTCTTGCAGCCGTGGATGGAGTGCCTCTTCTACGTTTTTTATGAGATTGGTCATCGGCGACAAAAATTGCTTCTTTAATCGTCGACTAGGTGCAATCGGCGGTATACAATCTCTTACTAACGAGCATTTCGGCACCCCGTTCAGTCCTTTACCCTTGCATGACTTGATAATCATTTTGGCATTCAGTGACATGCTTATTTCCTGTTCCGACTGCCTGGATGGATAAATGAATAAAAATTATAATAAAAGCCAGAAATGGACTCTGCAAAATAAGAAATAAGTACACACATTATGGGCTAATTGAACCTCTTTATTATCACACCACACTAGCGAACTGCGACTGTTCTGTTTATTAACGTATTTGATATTGGATTTGAAGGTAAAGTTGAGCAGCAAAATAGTACGAATACAGAGGACATATAGATTCAATAATATAAACGTTTCCCCCAGATTAAAGCTATTCGGTTTATAGATGCAATGTTTTACATATTCTGCTTGCAATCTTTGCTATTATATATTATAATGTTTATTATTATATTATAATATAATATAATAAATTATATTATATTATAGATAATGATCATCGGATACAGTGTTGTTCCTTATTCATTTCCAAAATAATAATATTGTCTACCCAATATTTTTATATTATGTTATGAAACAAGTATTCGAAATGACTCCCTCTCCAAGACACAAAAATACAAAGATATAAGATAAATTCTTACAGAATTCTATGCAAGGATTTCACGTACGTGAGATGAAATTATTTTTAACACAGGACATCCGATAAATCGTAAGAAAGATTACTTCTTCATTAAAAAAATACAAATACGTAAAGAAAATATTAATTTTCCTTATTGTCTGCGTGCTTTTCAAGAAGCATTATTCTTAATATAAAAATGTCA